>JAQZBX010036024.1:0-24336 GCA_029593785.1 Cabassous unicinctus
TTAAATTCCATTGATGAAGAACTACAAGAAAAAAAATAATAATAATAATAAAATAAAAAGAACTACAGGAAAGCTGGTCTGGCTGGAGAGGATATACAAAAGATTATACAGCAGGAGCAAAGTGAGGGGAGTGTGTAGATCAGGAAAGCGCCTTCCTTGTGAAGTCATTACTAGTGCTTTGAACTTTATCTTAAAACTAATGGGAAACATAGGCATTTAAATAGTATAGAAGTTATAGAATAAGCATTTTATAGAGAAAAATTCAGGCTTTGATGTCAGTGTTAATACATATGATCACTTACTTCCCTTAGCCTGAGTTTTAAGATGTATTAATCCAATTCACCCTGATGTGAATTGCTAAACCTCATTGTCAACTGTCTCAGCAACAGGCTGGGAAAAGGAATGCTGCTGAGAACACGAATGAGGAGACTGACAATCTGAAGTGAATTTAAAAAGTACTCTAGTGTAAAGAAATTTTTTAATATAATACTTTTATCATCTACTTTATAAAGGCCTTATATGCTCAGTATAGGAACACAGGGAAAAAAATCTAAAAAGTAAAAAGGAATTGTAGATGGGAGTACAACAGACAGATGACCAATGATACTGTTTTGGTGTTATTTAGGGGTGAGGTTGGGTGAGATGGGGGAGGAAAGAGGAAGATGAACAGGTATATTTTAACCTTAATGGCTTAAGTTTATAGTATGTATAATTTAGTCATTTTGCTCTTTTTTTCTTTCTAGATAGATTCTTCTCAACAATTAATACTTTTTAAAATATAAAAAGAAACTATCTTCAATTATACTACTTGTACTTCTATTTCACATTTTGTTTTTTAATTTCTATTTTAAAACTACATTTCAGTATGAATTTAAAAAGTATATAAAACACATTTTCTTTAGAAAGAAATTTCTGTATCAACTTACAAATATCAGGATCTTTGCTTTTCTTTGTTTTATTACTAAGAGTTATTTCAAATCTGTTGATGTCAGGAGGAAGATCACTAAAGGAGCAAGGATAAAAAGAATTAATAAAATGTTCTGGCATCAGACTATCAGATTCTACTAAAGTTCTGGCATCAAATATGCCCCCTATTTCTGCTCAACAACTTGGGTATCCTCGATTTAAAACTAGATTCTAAACTAGGGATACAGACAAGCAAATTATATACCGTCCCTATGATCTTTAACCTCCTAAACTAGAAATAGTTCATTCAAGTAAGTCATGGAAATCCTAGTAAATATTTTGTGTGTGGGTTAGTAAATGTTTTGAACTTGTCAGTAAAGCTAATGCACATTAATAACTAGGTGAAAAACCACAGACATTGCATTTTACTAATAAAGGTGAACAAATATAGCAGAAAACAATTTTATGTACTATTAAAACACCAGGACTTGGTAACTTAGTTCTGACAGTTTAGATATAGAGCAAAAAATTATTTAATGTAATGACGAAATAAGACTTACTCAAAGACAAACTCTTCTGACCATACAGGATTTTGCCCTTCCCTTGCATGAGTTTTTGCTACCTGGACACTATTCAGGTAGATGTTACAATATGGGTTAGTAAAATGTTTTACTGGGAGTTTATGAGCTTCTTCAATATGTAAAACAAGACTGCTGACCTAAAGAAAAGACAAAAATTATTACCCCAGATTTGAAGAATTATGCAGTAAGTTTCAAAAGCAAATGCTACAAAACAAAAACGCAAATAGTGACTTATTTTCCCCCCTTTTCACAAAATATGAGCTTCAGGTAAATTTTCCCTTTTTTGTGACATACTATAAAATACAACAGTCAAGCAATTAAAATAATTCTCACTGAAAAATAACGTAATTTTTATTTTACAAGTTTTCCTGCAGTTATATTCTTAAAGAAATACACCTTTTCTATCAGAAGCAATGATTCAGAGAAAACGAATAAGAAGATTCTTCATTAATATAAGTAAACTATTGTTACTATCATAATCAAACTCCTGTATGTTTGCATATTGCCTATCTGGATGATTTTATTTTTATAGAGTTTGTTTCATAGCTAAAAACCATTTTAAAGATACTGCTTTTACTTTCTCATTTTACAAAGAAGCTATTTGTCAGGAGTTAAGTTTTGGTGTTAAAACAGATCATCTACCTTCTAGTATCAGGTCCTCTCTCTCTCTCCTGCAACCTACCACTTTATGGCATTGGACAAGTCAGCCTCTCAAGCCTCACTTTCCTCATATATAAAATAAGGATAAAGCCTATATTGCAAGATTGTTGTTAGGATTAGAAATAGTAAGTGTAAAGCACATAGCAGAATGAGTACTTAACCCATAAAAAGGTCTCAAAAGATGTTAACTGGTACTACATCACGTTACACCTATGAATGATCATTTCTTTCCTGGCTGTTTCACATAAGATAAAACATGCCTTTTTTTTTTTTTTTTTTTTTTTTTTAAGGAAGCACTGGGGATTGAATCCAGAACCTCATACATATGAAGCAGGCACTCAACTACTGAGCTATATCCGCTTCCAAAACGTGCTTATCTACAAGAATTCAGTCTGCTTTTCCATAGCTTATCAAATGTTACAATGTTTTGAGAACACTCAGATTATTTTTAAAATTAAATGTCTTTGAGGGAAGGGCCAGTCTTCTGTTTACAGGGACTATTTATACATTTAAATATTAACCATTTACTGACTCCCAATAGAATCATATATTAAGTTTACTGAGCTTACTGGAAATTCCCAGAAATAGAACAAAAGTCACTTTGGTAAATTAATATTGTTTTAAACTTTCCTCAAACAAGAATGCCAAAATTTGCCTAATGTCTTATAACTCTATCAGATAAAGAGAACAGCAAAGACACAGAGGCTGTAAAGTTGACTTTGCATACCTAGAAAGGAAGAGAAAGCCTAATTCTAATTCTCCAAAAACAAAAGGACAGAGAGCATGTTAATGTTTCAAATAAGATAGGATACTACTTAAGAGTTATGCAATTGGGAGACGATGTGGCTCGAGCACTTGAGTGCCTGCCTCCCACATGAGTGGTCCCGGGTTTGATTCCCGGTGCCTCCTAAAAATAAAAAAAACAAACAAGCAAGCAAATGTAAGAGCCAATTCAGGGAAGCCGATGTGGCTCAATGGTTGGGCGCTGGCTTCCCAAATACAAAGTCCCGGGTTAATACCTGGGCCCCAGTACCTAAAAAGAAAAAAAAAAAGCAATAGATTTCAAAAGCAACTACTATAATATGAAAAATCCCCGAATTATTAGTACTATACGTCAGATAATCTAGTACCTTTCAGCACTACTTTTTAAAACAGGCCAACATAATTTTTGGTGAAAAAAATAGTAAAAGTGCCACAATGAATAGTTTCTGTCATTGTTGGGTTTTTTTTGTTATTTTAAATGGAAAAATAAAAGATCTCTGATATGTATTCAAAATTGGCATTATAGACCAAGATGAAGAACAATCTCTTTCAAAAATAACTATTTTTCCCACTTCTGAAGCTGGTGGCATCATAGCTATAATATGCCTGAAAAGTTTTACCTCTTTTAAGAACTCTAAAGCACTCGAAAATGTTGACCAAAATAGTTCAGATAAAAATTAAAAAAAATAAAATAAAAAAAGGAGCAGTGATAATGCAAAATGTGACAATTACAAATCAAAGGAAATTATTTCACCTGACGCAGGCGTTTATTTGATGTCCCTGGACTACTTTTCCGTAAATTGCAAAATGCCTGCAGACCTTTCATCCAGTCCTACAAAAAATAACAGTATTTCAAAGAAAGAAACTGTATTAGTCTACTTTGTTTTCTTTAAATTCAATAGTTCTTTCCTTCTCTAGACTGCCATTTCAATTCTCACAGTATACTGCATTTAGTGTATTTGTGCCCAGTATAGTAAAACAATAGCCAAAACAATTATAATAATTCTGTTAAAAATTGTTATTTCTAGAAAATCTTTAATTAATGTCAAGTAATGATGACCAAATAAGTGGCCATTCATTAGCTACATATTTTATATTAAAGGCTATTATCTCCCAAGCAAAATATTATCTTGCAAAAAAGTGCCTCTGTATAATTAAGCTTTCTATTTAGGCACTCTAAGACAGAATTTAACTTGATACATTTTGTAAGGAAGCCTGATTGATAATGTGATGATTTGATGACAAACCTTCTAATCTTTACCTTAGACTATGATATATGTAGAAATTTATGAGAGTTTTGGGTAATTTGTAAGCCTTTCAAATTTAACATTAGATTAAATAAACACATCAGCCTAATATCCAAATTAAATTGCAGCTGTATTTTTAAAAAATCTTTAAATATCTAGTGCTCTGAAGAAAGGACAGAACAATTGTAGGCTTATTAAAAGTAAATCTAAATATTTCACTTTGGCTTACATGTTTCTGGAAAGCTCTAGAGGTATTATTGCTTTATTCACCATATTTTAGTTTGTTGGCTATTTCAATGAATCTGAATGAACTCTGCCAATGTTAGAATAAGTGTTTACAGTAAAGCAATTAAGACCAAATCAATTTGTCATAGCTCTTACAAGTAGCAGAGACTCCAGAGTCCACCAAATCACGAAAACTGAAAATACCACTTAAAGTCAAAAGAAGTTCATCTATAAGTGGCATACAGAAATATGAAATATGGACAATGTATATATAAATATAAGAAATGACAAGAAAATTTATCCAGCTAAGGGAGGCATGCAAAACATACTGAAATGTCATCAGATTATGTGACATCTTTATACAGAAAGAGGGAACAAGGTAAAATGATTGAAAGATAGGTCACTGAAGTTTGAATTTCTATTATTAAGTCAATTTCTAACATTAAAAAAAAAAAAAAAAAGACTAAGTCCCCTGAATGTTTTTACCTCTTTTTCCCCATCCACAAATTAGGAATACATACCCACAATTTTTAATTTGTGGGTTATATGTTAAATGGGTATATAATTGAACTATTGTGCAAAGATTGGAAATATGACATTCAATTATGAGCCATAAAACATAATGTCTTATTCATTAAGTTTATTCCATGGGTCTAAGGTATTTTCATAATTTATGAGTGAGGGGCCAGTGCCAAGATTTGGTTTGAAGATCATATGCTTTAAATCAAGGGTTGACAAATTATGTTCTTATTTCAAACAAAGCCACTTTCTTTGAACTCTTAACCACCTTCAGGTTCCTTCCATACAATATAAGGAGAAATATAGTCATATTTATACAAAATACAATTAAACACTCCAGAAATATTATGGTTTCAAAGAAAACAAACTATTTTTAATGAGATTTTAAAAAATTATTTCTTTACAGCATTACTAGAAAATTTTTTAAAAAATTGTAAGAAGGGCATTACACATGGATTAATGGCTAGTACTGAAAGTAGACATTGTATTTAGATTTAGAGAAAATACAGAAAATTCCTATATTTTCCCACAAATTCCTATGAATTATCCCTATAAATAAGTATATTGATGACTGAACTTCCATTTTTAGACATAAGTTCAAACAATGAAGAATATAACAATGCTCATTAGCAAAACTAACTGGCTTACCTTTGGATTGTACTGAGAATATCTATAACTTTTATGCAGAAAGGATTTTAAATGAGCATTCTCAGTTGGATTCAACATCACAGAGCATTTAAATTTCAATTTAAAATGGAGTTTTCATTCCTAATAACCTTTCACTTATCAACTGCGTTTTTCTGCATTTGTTTCAAAAAAATGTTTTACACATGAAAGTTCTCATTCCTTAAAATAAAAAGATGATTAGATTTCAGGCATCCTTTTTTTAAAATCAATGTGTCTTAAATACAATAGCTTTCAGTTCTAGTTAATATGAAAACATGGCTAAAATATTGTTTTACTGTAGTTTAATAAACAATTAACTTACCTCTGCTTGTTCTGGAGTTTCTCCTGCAAAGTAAAAGATGTAATGTTCTTCACTAAAGTGCTGAACTACTATCTGAAAACAGTTTGGCCTTTAAAATATAAAGGGAAAAAAAGTTACTAGGAAGCTTAACTAAAAGCATTAAAACACATTAATTTTGTTAAAAAATCAAAATGTATAATTATATAATTTATATGATGTTTAATTTAGAGAAGCAACACTCCATTGCATTAGATCAATGGTAAAAAGAAAATGTCATCTCTATATAAATATTTTAGGAAACCTTTTATCAGCACTATGAAAATTTTATCACTCTTTTAAAATTAAAAAAAAAACAACTTTAATTTTAAAAGTCATTAGAAATAAAAAAGTTATAAAGAAATTAAAGCAGAAAATTGCAAGAATTTCACATACCTAAACACATTTAAAGCAAATAAAATGTTACTGAACTCACTGCTCCATGATAATAGACAATATACATTTACATACACTGGAAAAGACTAGAAATGTTGTTAGACCAAAAATATTCTTAGTAGTTATTAAGTAGCTTGTAGGTGACTGTAATTTTCTTCTTTGCAATTTTCTGTATTTTCAATTTTTTTTTACAAATTGATCATTTTTCATCTATTAAAATGGAAACACCATCTCCTCATACATAGACTTGTTCTAAGGATTAAATGACTTAACACTGCTATACAGTAAATATTCTTGTCTTCTTATAGGATGTACTATATTATAATTCATTTGACACTTTAGATGGGAAATTTTTATCTTTTGAAAAGATGTGCTGTCTTTACACCTAGACTTGAAAATGTTTATAAAATGTTTAGTAAGGGCCTAGATATATTTGAAACTTAATAGATGTTATTTCTATTTCCTGCTTTAATAGAAGATTATATTTTATGCTTAGTGTTAAGAAGCCATAGCAAAATACCAGAGTAGAAGCTTAACATTTGCTAAAGATATAAAACATTTTTCATGCTTTGACAATGCCATAAAGTAATTATGGATAATGTACATTGAAGAATGCTGATTTTACAAGTCAAGACACCTGGCTTGATGAAAAATAAGATAAAAATATTTTTTAAAAAGTATACCTCTTGGAAGGCACTGGATAGTAACCAAGGCAGCTAAACTTTGAAGGATCAAGATCACTGAGTTAAGCCTGACATTTTCCACAGCTTTTCCTCTCAAGGCATTTGCCATTCCTAACCTGTGTTGGGCAAAAAGCTGAGAATCTGCGATGCTATTCAGAAAGCAGCTGCTAGGAGACTAAAGCGCTAACCAGCATACTCAGCAGTTTCACAGTTCTGGGATTGAAATCTAGAGTTTAAGTACCTTAAAGGAGAAAGCTTTCAGCTGAGACCTCTAAAGGGCTATACCTTCAGAATTAAGAGGAAACCAGACACTTGAACATATTTATATGTCTTATAGGTATGCCCAGCCAGTGGGCCCTACTTGGGAATTTATGCTCCCTAGTGTGACAGTTGGACTCACTGCGGTTTCCCTACACATGGCTCTTTTGCTTCTTCTATTTGAACCTATAGTTAGTGCTAGA
The DNA here is from genome assembly GCA_029593785.1 of Cabassous unicinctus. NCBI lineage: Eukaryota > Metazoa > Chordata > Mammalia > Cingulata > Chlamyphoridae > Cabassous > Cabassous unicinctus. The sequence continues at coordinate 7,444 of JAQZBX010036024.1, forward strand.
GTTGACAGGTGTATGTCCAAGAGACTTAAATCTTTGGCTGTCTATGTGCCAGCTGGGCCCAGAATCTCAACAGAGTTGCCACACCTACTCTCCAATTCATTGGACTCACCCAGGACAACTAACAAGGAGATGATGATGGACAACAACCATCCCAAGGAACAGAGAGAGTCTGCTACTGCAAGCAAAAGAATCCTATCCATCTGCCCCATGGGATCTAAGCCCCCTCTCAATTAAAGGTGGCGTGGGCATCATCATCCCAGAATCCTCAGGATTGGGGAATGAACAATGAACTAGAGTAGACTCACTGGTATCCTAGGATAGATGTACTGTGATTCTAACAATGGAAGAACTTTCATCATTGATGTGGGGGCAGTGGCCACTGGAGGTTCTGAGGGCAGGGAGAGGGAAAAACAGGTATAATCTGGGGACATTTTCAGGGCTTGGGAATTGTCCTGAATGACACTGCAATGACAGATACAAGCCATTATATATCTTGACATAACTTACAAAATTGTGTGGGAGAGAGTGTAAACTACAATGTAAACCCAATGCTTAGTGGCAATGCTCCAAAATATGTTCCTCAATTATAACAAACGTACCAACTAATGAAGGATGTTGCTAATGTGGGAAAATATAGGGCATATGGGAATCCCCTATATTTTTTATGTAACATTTATGTAATCTAAGTATCTTTAAAAAATAAAGTGTATTAAAAAAAAATAGTGATCTAATCAAATGAATAAAAAAAAAAGAAGAAGAAGAAAAAAGAGGAAACCAGAAACAGAAGAGCCTTCACCAATACTGAAAACCCAACCTCCATCTGATCCCTGAATGGATCAAGATGAACTACCCTAATTTAACTTGTCTGTCAGAAGACCAATACTTTCTGGAGGCAATGACATTATCTATAACTTCTATAATTCTTCATATACACAATGTCTTCCTCTCAAACATAACTAATAACTAGACATTACAAAAATAAAGATCAAATGACGAAAAGCCAAGAGAAAACAACAGACAACAGAGGCATACCCACATATAATCCAGAAACTGAGGTTAGACAAAACTTTAAAAAGAGCTAATTAAAATGTTCAATAGATAACAAGATAGAGAATTCTGCCACAGAACTACATATATAAAAAAGAATCAAATGGAAATTCTAACTTGAAAAATGTAATAAATGAAATTTAGATCTCAACAAATGCATTTAACTGCAGAACAGTAGGTTAGTGAATTTGAAGACACATCAGAGGAATATATCCAGCCTGAAGCACAGTGGAAAATAAAGGATGGAAACATGGAAACTACATGAGTAACAAACGGGGCATGGTGAAAAGATATAACATAGGCATAATTGGAATCCCAGAAGATGAAAGAGAACTGTCTTAAAGAAATATTAAGAATTTTCTAAAACTGGCAAAAGATATCAAGTTTCAGATTCAAGAAGCTCTAGAAACATTAGAATAAATTCTTTTAAAAATTTACATTAGGCACATCAGGGTTTAACTACCGAAAACCTAAGAAAATCTAAGAAAAATCTAAAAGCATTTGAAGAAAGAGAAATACATTACCTCTAAAAGAGAAATAATTACAAGGACAGAAATAATGGAAGGCAAAAGCATCTTTGAAATGCTAAAAGAAAATAGTCTAAAATTAAATACCTGGCAAGAAAATCCTTCATAAAGGAAGGTGAAATAATAAATACTGCCACAGCAAAAGATTCAACATATGCAAAGATGAAGGGTGTAAAAATTCCCACATAAATAGTCACTACAACAATAATTTTGTATTACTGAAATGTCTTTCAACTTTTGCACCTGAAATGGCTATTATTTAAAAGAAAGCAGTATTCAATGTTTAATACAAAGAAATGGGATGCTTAGAGACCTCTTAATATACTGACAATTACCTGGAAAACATGTACAGTTACATAATTAGAGCCATGCAGGAAAAGAGCCATACAAGCAGTGCTGTTCAACATTCCTTCAGCTGCAGGCTGAGCAAGCATACAAACAACCTGTTTTGCGGAGGACTACAGTGCACTTTCACATTAAACTCTGTCTAAACGCTAAAGGTCAGTGAATTAGGTTCTTTGCTTAAACAAGGCAAGAGATATTCAATGCCTGTCATGTATCTGATAACACAACAAAGAAAAAGATAACAGCATCTATAATGAAACACAATTAGATATAAACCTATATTTCACATGTCCTATTATCTGGTAGAACAGTCTTCTCATTTCCTTGAAATATACTTTGCTGATGCTGTTTCCCTTGTCATTCAGTCTTTTCACTTAGTCCTTCCCAACTATTTCATAGTAAGGCACCCATAAAAAAATTATTTGATGGTAAACTGGCACACTTTGAAAAAAATCTTCTCAATTCTTTTAATGAGACATTTGAGCATAATTCCATGGACATAACTTTTTTATAACAGGTTTCAGAGTTGAAATCATTACATACAATTCACCAAGACTTTTAAAAATGTCTTCAAATTCTTAAAAGTCACTTTTAACAAGAAACTTTGCACAAGAAGCAAGCTACCATCTTGTAGCAAATGGTAAATGTAATTGTATTGCTTTTTCTCCACCTGAAAAAAACTCCTTTCTTAATATTAACCAGACTAGGGGCAATTCAGCCTCTTTAAATTGTACTTAAAGGATCTTATCCTTCTCTAACGTTAGCAGTTTTTTTTCCTTCTTTAATTAGCAAGGGTAATGTTGGTCTTTCTTTTGATAGTGCAAACAATTTAAATCAAATTGCACCTGTTAGAGAGGTTTTCCTCAAGCTTAGATGGATATTGTTCTATGAATCTTAATAATTCTTTAAGATTCATATTATTCAAATTATAAGACTCAGTCTCACTAGAGAATCATTTTTAATTTCACTTTTCTAAAGCTAAGTTTCTGTTTTGAATCCATAAACTTTGTCAGAATATATTATTAACTTTTGGAGGAAGTTCACCCATCCTTCAGTAAATCTACAAAGTGAGACTCATTCACCAAAAAGTTTATTTTAGACCATAAACTTTAACAGAACTCTTCTTCTGGACAGCTAACACTCTTATCAAATAATAGAGTGGTATTCTGATCCTATTTCTTCACATAAAACAGAAAACATATGCATATAAGTGCATGTCTCTATTATTTCTCAGAATGAATTCTTGATGTAAGGCATCTAAATCTCCCTCCCTTGAAGACTCCTCATCATCAATCATAAGCTTATTATTTCCATAGGACAGATGTTCTTTGCTTCAAAGAATTCATTCACTGTTTTGAATACTTTATCCTTAATAATTTGTTTTGGTACTTCCTTGCATGACCAATACTTTTCTTCCAAGCATTTCTCTGATGTCTGCAATCTTCTGGTTCTGTGTATAGTCTATTATTTGATTCACCAATGTGTTTATTGATAATGATATCTAATACTATTTCAAAGAGGGATCTCTTCTATTTCTTTTGCTTCTTGATGCCAAATATGAGAGTTGGCAGTTTCAATGTAAATTGGTAAAACAATTCTATATCTGTGTGTAAAGCATTCTGGCTTTTGCTTTAGTTATTAATTTCATGACCTTGTAACAAGTTTCCCCAAGATTGACCTGATACTGCAGGAAAAGATCTATGAAAGAAGGGGAGGAGAGATATGGAGTGGGGAAGAAAAAACTATCATTTTGAGCTTACAGTTCAATTTTTTTCTTCATAAGAAGTGGATGTTTACAGTATGGTGCCAGAATAATGTACTTGGCACCAGTTATTTATTCAATAACTTTCATGCAAGTAAAATATTCTGGCTGAGGTACAGAAAATTTACTGGGTACAGCAATCCAAATTTTATATAATTCTCATTAATGGTTCAATTAAATGTTATGAATATGATGCCATTCCAACTTTAATCATTAAATTGCCTATTATGGTGGGAAAATACATATCTGTACATTAAAGCCAATTATAAAGAAATAGCAATAGAAAAAAATATCTAAATTAGTTATGGTCTTTATAAGATCCCCACACCTTAGGTTTTTTTTTTAACTGACTAGTTATTATCATTTCAAATAACACTGACATGGTATCCTAGACACAGTCTGGGAAAAAGAAATGACTAAGTTGTGTGCTTTATGGGTATTTTTCTTGAAGTTTTCACAACTTAAATAGGTAAGATCTATATTTGTCTAATAGAAATGCCATTCAGCAGCAGAAAAACAAGTTGTTAAAACAATCGTTTCAACTGCTTTCTATTTTATTAATCATAATAATGGGTAATAAAACCGGTAAGAATATCTAACAGACTAGGGGCTGGATTATTGGTAATACTGATAGTGAAAGGAAGAGAAAAGCCTTTGTTCTTGAACAAAACCAGATGTAGTCAAGAGGTGGTTGGATTTGCCTAGTGATGTTCAGGATTTATATTTACTTTTGAAAAATCTTGTTATCAATGTAAGAAAAATTTTTATTATGAACCTCAAATATTCCCTTTACTTATTTTTTCCTATTAAAAAATGGTTCTTTATATTATGATTTTTCTTTTAATGTTAAGTTTTTTTTTTTTAGGAACATACCTATGGAGTTAATAAAAGAACTGGGTGTACTTAGCACTATCAGATGCGATGAGTCAATGGAGAATCAGGGAAAGGTGACAAGACCCAAAGTAAGTCCCTCAAAAGATTGGTAGGAGCAGGGAGGAAACATGTTATATACAGATCAGGTCTTACTACAGAAAATATCCTTCCAAAGATTTCTATGCAATGCTTCATAGAATTTTATGCACAGGTTAGTCTAAAGTAAGGTAGACAAAAATTATCGTAGAAAGTAAGCCTAATAATTTTAGACAATGACTTTAGGGCTCTCAAAATTGGTTTGCTATGCTTTGAAATGATCTGGATATATCCACTATTTATTTTTAAAACAAATGCAAAAGAGAAAAAAGAAACTTAAATCCTTACCTGCCAAAAAGACTGTCATGAACAACATAAACAGAACATACACTGAGATCTATTAATCCTTTTGGTTTTGTAGCTCGTTTTTCACTTTCAAAATAAATAAGTTGGGCATCACTGCCCTCTAAGATAAAATATAAATTTTTCCATCGTTTTCCTTTGCCTGTTTAAAAAAAAAATATTTTCCCTAATGAAACATTAAACTGTGAAATCATATATAACAGAATATCAAAATTATCCTCACTGAAAATAAAAATTAAATATATTTCAACTTTCATTCTAAAAGTCAAATAATAAACCTAATCCTTATAACCTGGGAAAATGCCAGGAATTTAACTGCTGAAAAATGCCTTTTGTTACACTGATTGTTTAATGAATCACAGGATAAAGGACAATGGCATCTTAACTGTATCTTTAAAGATAGACCACGTTATGATGAAACCTTTACAATTCTTTTTTAGGAGCAATTCTTTTTATCTTAAGAAAAACATTTGTCCACTAACTATATCTCGCCACCATATCATTATGTCAAACTGAGGTAAATCTATAAAATAAAAACATCAGTTCAGTGAATATGCCAAGTGCATAACAGTTTCTCTTTAAAAAGAAAGCAATGGGACAGAGTGGGGTATGGCAGGAAGGGGTGATGGTGGTAGAAAGAACCAAACACCTTGCACTGGAACTGACCTCAGAATTTAAAGACATATTTGGGAATATATACGCTTGTTCCCTAAAACCCTGGTTGGAAATTTAGAGTTAATGTATCTAGACCGTAGATTTTGAAGGATGCTTGAATAGAAGCTCTAAACAAGTATCATTTACTAATAATTCATGTCAAAACAACTTACTAACAACTCTGTTAAATAGTTTAACGAAAAATATTGAAATTTAATCCTCAGTCATAAAAGTTTATACTTACCCTTTTTTAGAAGGTATCCTTTTTTAACAATATTTTTATAAAAGGCATCCTTCGTTTTACGACGAATTGTATTATAGATTTCCTTGCCATCCACTGTATCACTGAGTACTTGTTCTTGATCCTGAATTTTAAAAAATATTAAAAATTACTACATGAATTCTAAGTGGAAATGAGGTAAAAAAAAAATCTCTTAATTGACCAATTAGAAGCTAGAGTGTGTGTCTGTCTAGACATTTTAAAAAAATGTTTTTACTGCTAAAATCTAAACGTACATAAAAAATATATTGAGATCCTTTGCTTCTCCAAGAAATGCCCAGAAAGATAACCTTGCCATTTCCCAAGAACATGGACAACTAATAAGCTATTTTCAAAAATACAGTTCTGTTGTGTTTTATAGCAAATAACGTTATTTTGAAAACATGAATTTGTCCCAACTAACTTAGCTACTAGGGACCAATTTCAGCATAACACAAATGGTGAAATTGGTATTTGTTTATGCACAATTATGTCTGCAAAAAAAAAAAAACAAGAAACCAACACTAGGCAAATGCAGAAAACTGCACCAGCTGAACAGAAAAGAGGGAATGTACAAAAGGAACACAATTCCAACCTTAATTTACCAAGTGTTATAAGCCACACCCATCCATCCACATCTGGTGTTAAAACTTTCCATCTGATTTCAGACAATCTTTCTTCCAACACTTCACAGTAATTCACAAGCTTCCACTTTCACAAACACACGTTAACTCTTTGTAAGGGTAGAGTGCCATATTTATTGTAGCCTTTAAATATTTTGTAACTGTTTAAAATGTATTAAACTATGCTGCATTTTTATTAGGTTCCTTTCTTTTTGGTGTGTCACTAATGAAGTTTCTGAGTGTTGTATCCGTTATGTCACTTTCTCTATAGGCCCCTGTAGTTTTTATTGCATTATTTTGCATAGTATGATTTTTAAGAGATATTTGTGTCATATTAGAGCATAATTGACAGTAATTGCTAAATTCCCCAAATAAAAAAAGTAGAATTATGTCAGAGAATATAAAGAAAAAGAATCTTCATAATGATCTTTCCAGAATAAATTAATCTTTAATATTACCAGAGTCCAATGGACCCAAATTTTATTCCTTAGTTTTTTTTGAACAATACTTACTATCAGCAAGGACTCATACTTTATGACTTATAGACTTTCTGACGTTTTTGTTTTTAAGAACAAAATTCATTCTAATCTGCAATCCATATGGATCCAATAGATCCTTTTATAAATCTAAGATATATTTTGGGATGTTAATATTATTTTTCCTGTACCTTGAAACATTCTGCCATTTCATCATCCCAGGAACTATTTCATCATACTCATCAACTATTCCCAAGGAGGCTAAAAAAGACTAAAATATTAAGAAAATAGAAGAATGACTGAATTGCCAAAGGCAGGAGTTGACAAACTATATAGCATGCTGTGCTAAATCTAGGCTGCCACCTATATTTTTACATAAAGTTTTATTGGATCACAGCCATGCTCATTTGTTCATATACTATCTAAGGCTGCTTTCACACTACAAAGGCAGAGTTTAGTACTTGAAACAGAATGAATGACCTGCAAAATCTAAAACATTACCATCTGGCCCTTTACAGAAAAAGTGTACTGATGATGATACAGCAGTGAAATAATCATCTCTATTACATCACTCTTCAGTTGTTTTTACTGTGTGCCAAGTATTGAAGCATCTTTCAAGAAAGTATAAAAAGACCATTTACACTGTATTTTTATTAGCTTTCATTGCACCAGCTGAAAACTCAGAATACTTAATTTTCTGCTCAGACTGGCAAAGACAAAAAATGGACAGAGATGTTTCATTATTATTGTAAGAATCAGAAGATGAATGCAAAGGAGAGCAGCACTCTGGATTCTAGCATGATGGTGAAATGAGCAAAATTCCAGACTGATTTTTAAGATGATAATATTCTTGCTAAAATTTTTCAAAATCATGAATTGCTGAGCAAAGTACATATTTTAGTACATATAAGGGAAAGTAAAAAGAAATATCCAGTTAGTATTCAATAGAAAGGACATCATGATGCAATATTTTATGACAAAGAACCTGGACTATCTGTTTTTGCTAAATGGAAATGAGACAGTATCCTTTAATTCTTTATGTTTGTACACCAAGATTTACTTGATATAATTCATAAATGCTAAAGAAACTTTGTGTATGAAGGTGAATGGAAGGAAAAAAAATGTAGAAATAAAAAAATTCACTGAACTGATCATTATAATTTCTGGTTAATAATCAAAACTTAAAAATGTTTTACACTTACGGTGCAGAGTAAAATTATGAGGCAAAGATTTTAAAATTTTGATGATGTACATACAAGAACCAGAAAGAAAAAGATAGAACCTAGTAAAAATGTATTTGAAATCTAGAATCAGTATTGCATTTTGACATTAAAAGTGTAAGAAGAAGAACCAGAAGCAAGAACTTATTAAAAGATGTTATGTGAAATCTGGAATCCAAATTTAAAAGATGGATATATTCCAGATCAATTCATGACAGCTAATGAGCAACATTCAAAGGGCATTACCCATTTCAGGTAGCCTTTAAAACCAAGGAAATAAAAGATAAAAATCTGGGTTTGCTATGTTTAAATTCTTATTAAATTTTTAAATAAAGTTGTTTTTGGACTCTCTTAATTCTTACTTTTTTTTCCCTTTTTAAAAAGATTTATTTATTAATCCACCCCACCCCCCATAGTTTTGTGCTCGCTGTCTGTTCTCTGTGTCCATTCGCTGTGTGTTCTGTATCTGCCTTTTCTCTTTAGGCGGCACCAGGAACCGATCCTGGAAACTTCTGGAGTGGGAGAGAGGTGCTCAATCTCTTGCGCCACCTAAGCTCCCTGGTCTGCTGCATCTCTCTTATTGTCTCTCCTCTGTGTCTCTTTTTGTTGCATCATCTTGCTGTGCTAGCTCTCAGCACAGGCCAGCACTCCTGTGCAGGCCAGCACTCCTGCACAGCTAGCACTCCGTGTGGGCCAGCTTGCTTTCACCAGGAGGTCCCGGGTATCAAACCCTGGACTTCCTATATGGTAGACGGGAGCCTAATTGCTTGAGCCACATCTGCTTCCCTTAATTCTTACTTTTGCAAATTATTCATAAAATAACTCAGACATATAAAAATTTAAAAAGTTACACTAGACCCAAATGGTAAATAGTGATGACTACTTTTTCTGGTCTTACAGATTTGTATTTAATCTTTATTTCAATTGTGATGGTGCTTAAAGGGGCATATTTGTAGTTTGTCATTTAAGACAAGTTACTAATCTAATGTTCTGATTTAAACACCTGACTTCAAGATAATCTATATAGTCTTTTAAAAATTATATGAAGGTATAATCCTAAGAGATTCCAATATATTAAAAAACACTACAGGCAAGAACACAACTTCCCTTTGCAAGTTCTAATAAATCACTGGATGATAGCAGGAGGGAAAACTTCTATACATTCTTTCATCTTAGCCTCCTTTATACAGTAATAGACAGGGAGATCCCAGGTCTTATACACTCCTCCCCCAAGGGATGTAGATAATCTGCTTGGTGAGAGACAGATAGCCATGAACCAAGCTTTTGCGTAGAAGTTACGTATGCAGGCTCCTGAAGCCAGACTTCATTTGCAAATCCTGCCTTTGTCATTAAATGGCTAGGTAAATGCCATTTAATAAATTAATTCAATAAATGCTTATTGAGTGAGGGTACTATTCCAGGTTCTGAGATACACTGTGAACAAATCAAAGATACCTATCCTCATGGAGCTTACATTTTAGCCAAGAAAAGAGATTTAAAAATTAATAATAATAACTGGGAGTGGATGTAGCTCAGTGGTTAAGCACCTGCCTCCCACATACAAGGCCCCAGGTTCAATCCCTGTTACCTCCTTAAATAAATAAATAAATACTAAAGTATATTGTGTTTTAGAAAATGGTAAATACTTTGCAGGGTAGAGCAGGTTGCAGTATTAAATAAGGTGTCCATCTAAGTCTCATTAAGAAGCTAATTTCTGAGCAAAAACTCGAAAGAGGTAAGAGAGTTAGACAAGTGAATATTTGAGGGAAAATCATTTTGGGCAGAGTGAACAGCTAGAGCAAAAATCCCTGTGTCAGGAAAGTGCCTGGCATATTTTTAAAAATAGCAAGGAAGCCAGAAGCAGTGGTAAAAAGTCAGAAAGGGATAAGAGATGAGTTCAGAGAATTAATGGGGTGCCACTGTAGGGATGTCATTATAAGGACATTGGCTTTTATTCTGAGTGAAATACAGAATATATTTTTTTAAGTAGTAAGCAGAGAAATGACATGATCTGACTTATATTCTCTGCCTGTTGTGTGAAGTAGGAGGCAAAGGCAGTCATATTCTAGATCTATTATGAAGGTAGAGCCAGCATAATGTTCCTGACAGGTTAGATACAGGGTATGGGAGAGAACGAAAAGAGTCATGACTTGATGCCTTAAATACTTAACCTCTCTGGTTTCAGATTCTCAACTGAATGAATGGGCACAGTTAGTATCAACCTCATCAAGTTGTTGAAAAAGTAAGATGATTTAATACTTATTAAAAAAACAGTGCCTAAAATGCAGTGCTCAAAAAATGTTAATTATTTTTATTGTGGGATACTTTGTCTTAAAAGGCTCCTTTTTCTCTTCTAATGCCTGTCTCAGTAAGTGTAGTTCAACCTAGCTAGGGTTCTGCTCTTTCTATTCCAGCACCTTACCCTGAGTCTGGGTATGCAGAGAGAACTGAGCTGATTTTGCTAGCAAATCAGTTTTTCCAGTAATAAAATAGCTATCATTAGCATTCTGTGTTCTCTAATGGTTAGAATCCTAATGGGAAGGAAAGGTGAGTGTTATGAGTCCCCAAACTTCTACTGTACCCTAACTTTCACTACTAGGTCCAAAATTACAGACTACAAACATTAATTAAATGGCTTCAACATAGCAATCAAATCCTTTTTAATCAGCATCAGTTATTTTTGAGGTATTCAATGCATTATAGGCACTTTTTACAAATGACAAAAATTTGAGGTTTGTTCAGTTATGAAACAATAATCCAAATAAGGGTAATACTTTGTCTTTTTGAAGTAATTCTTAAAGCAACCTTATAATTTAAGTTCTGAAAGTTTACTAGATGTTACATGATACTTTTCTAACTATAAAAAATTAAATTGGAGTAGTCTCAAATTCCAAACACAAATTCAGGATAAGGATTTTGTAGGAATTTATTTGTGGTCAAAAATGAAGCCTATGAAACAAATTATGACCACCACTAACACAAACAGCCAATATGAATTAGAATTAAAGATATAGCAATGGGACTGTGTAGCAGATCAGTTATCCAGAGCTAAAAGGTACCTCTGTTCCTAATAAAATGAACCTGAACAGTGGTTTCTATAAAGCACATGCTACCACGTGGTTTAAAGATAAGTTTGATTTACATTTGCAGTAATTATAACAGTGAGCAGCCAAAGTCTGCCAGAAGTACCAACACGAATGTCAGTGGTAAATCAATGCTGACTATAGTTATTAGGAATGTATCAAGCACGAACTGAAACTTGAGATGGATCTTGAACTAACAGAATTTAGATAGGCAGAGAGGAAGAAAGACTGACATGACTGTAGAAATGAGTATAAATGAAGATGTGAGAAACATGACTGACAACACAGGCTGGGTAAAATGGGTGCTTCCTGAGGGAAAGCAGTCATGCAATTAATATTTATTAAATACCTAATGCCAGGTATTCTTCTAGGTAAGAGGATACACCATTCAAAGGGAAAAAACCCTACTCTCACTGACCATATGTTTTACTAGAAAAGCATGAGGATATGAAGTAAGATATATTAAAATGTGACATCATGTTTACGAATTTATATTTAGTTTCAGAATACTGATTACCCCCCACCCCACCAGCAACCTCAATAAGTAGTAGGTTCAACCATCTTAAATTAACTTGTAGGAGGAGGAAAAAGAAAATTGAGAAGCTAGAGATACTACAAATCACTGTACAACTTTAGCTGGGCCCCCAAAACCTCTTTTACAATCTTTTCTTGTTACCTCTGGGATAGCACAGCTTCCATTTTCTACATAGGAAAATTTTAGTCATACTTTTGAAGGACTTTTTTCTAACCCCTGCTACACTCTTTCCCTACCACATTTCAGAAAATATGTGGGAGAAGAAAGACTGTTCATCCCAACATACAATAAGCAACTAATATACAACGGGCCCTCTTGTTCAAGGCCAGTCTTTCCTCCTATGTTCTGGATGTTACTCACTCCTGCCTTCACTAGGACCTTTACATCAGGTACTGCCACTACCCATCCTCTACTCCCACTGCCATTTTCCTGTTTCCTACTGACTTTCCCCAGAGTACACAAGAATGCTCAAGATTTTCTTACCATAAAACTTTAGATAAATAAATAAAAAGCTTAAACCCCTCTGGGCCCTATATCTTCTCCTAGTTATCATTATTTCTTATTTCTTTACTTACCAAGGTTACCTAGATAAGCCTGGCTATGATTTATCCTTGCTGTCTCACCATCTGTCTCCAACAAACTCATTCCTTGACCCAGTGCAACTTGGTTTCTGCCCCTTCCACTGCTTCTATTTGGAAAAAGGCACCAAGAACTTTCTAATTATCTAGAAGCAACATACATAAAAACTAAGAGATTCTCTTAAAATTCACTTTCTTGAAAGAATATGAATAATCTGCAGTTTTAAATTTCATCCAATATTAATTACATAAATACATGCATAGACATACCAACAAAATGCATTTTTAAATAAAATTCTAATAATAGCAAAAAGAAAAACAACACTGACCTGCATTGGTACAGGTTCCTTAAGATAATATCCTTCAACGATCTGTTCTTTTCGATAGTGATCTATGATGTCTCCGATGCTGTTAAAATAAAAATTATTAACAGTGACATAATTTGTTTCATAATAAATGCAAATCTTTAAAACAAATATAAATCCTGTTAGCAAGAATTATCTATTAGCAAGGTTTTTCAAAACATAACCAGATTACATTAATAGGATATATGATAAAAATAGTCATATTATTTTAGAAAAACAGAAATGTATTCCCAGTATTGGTTTCCAGTTTAGAATACCTGAGTCGGGGATCCCGACTTTCCATACACATATCAAACAGGCAGCAAAGTCAACAGTATCTACTCAAAGAGTCATCATAAGTGAGGAAAGGATTAAAAAGTCTAATTTTTTTAAAGGAGTATTTTCTGAGAGAATGAGAATGAAGAACTGTCAGAGAAATGGCATTTCCTTAGCAATTAGTATATTCAGTTAAATAAATTATTTTCATCATCAAAAGATTTACATAATCTGTTTTTGTAATAATCAAATGCAGTTAGACCATAAAACATATGACTAGCAGATAAAAGGAGAGACCAATAAAAATTAAAATAAAAATAAAAGATCAGGAGCTAATCTTACATGTAGGATTATCACCACAGTAGGGAACACCTGTTGGTGATTTTGATCAAGAGTGCTGCAAATTATTCTAAATATTTGGGAAATATTACAAATGAAACAAAACTGAAAATAAAAATGACAAAATTATGTATTTTATAACATTTTAATACAAATGTTAGCATGCCATAAATGAGATTATTTTATATCTAAAAAACAATAATAATCAAAAAGTAGTAATAATCAGTGGGCCTTTCTGTTGTCCTGAATATTTTATTTAAATCCTAGAATTTTAAACTTTCCCTTAATGCACTTAAGGAATGGGTATTTCAGGGACTACAACTATATTATAAAATTACTTAAACCAAATAGAAATAATGCTAAAAAGCAAAATAAAAAATAATGAATAAAAATAGAAGTATGAATTAATATGAACTAAATACCTGAGGTAACACTTAACATGAGGGGAAAAAAGAAAAGGAAACAAGTAAAAAAGGTATTATCATAAAAAGGTTATAAGTTTTTAAAGGAAAAATGGAATAAATGAAGCACAGTTCAGATTACTCAGACGCAAATTTAAAAGTGTGGTACAGATCAGATACATTTTAATAATGAGATGCACTTTCAAGAAGCTTAAAAAAAAGTCACTCCTCAGTTTGTATTCCACCCAGATACACCCCCCCAAAAAAAACAGTCAAGGGAGACAAGAAAAAACAAAATTTCCTAGATATTTCATAAATGTTCTAACTCATGAAATATGAATAATTTATATCATAGAATAACTAAAATATGTTCACTATAAAATTATTCATGAAGTAGATGTGAATAACTTAGTACATAAAACAGTGCCTCTCTCTTCTTGAACACAAGATAAATGTTAACCTTCGAGGTCTGACCAAAATCCTCTCTGCTCCCTTCTTACCACCATCTGAACTATTCTCTCCCAAATGATTCTCCCAGGCACATTTGTACATCCTCTGAATTCATCCCAGTCTGCCTACCCTATTTTCTAATAGACATGAGCACTAATAATATAGGAATGGTGTATTTTTCTTTAATAGATATTTGCAGGCTCTGTACCATATACTTCATAAATTAGATGAGTCAATAAATGTTTGCTGAATTAATATAGCTGTTAAATGTCTTTCCTACTTTTCTAAAATTTTGAATATAGGAACGTTAAAATATGTCTCAACAAAGCAGTTTCTAAATGATAATGGATATAACTCTCTTACTAGAAGTCTAATGTACAGTTAATGGGCAGACAGGGTCAGCAGAGTATGGCTGTGTTACCTAGATTTATTAAAATAACCCTATTTAACTTCTATATATCTAAATAATAAATAATTACAAACATGTATCTTCCTAAGATATATTTCATAACTGACATTAATGCTGAAATTTGAGTATTTATTGTAAAAATTGCCATATTCCAGGTATCAATTTGCATTATTTTGGTGATTCTTAAAAAAATATTTTTTTAGCAAAAATATTAAAGCTAAAAACAATACACCTGAACTTTATGAGTATATCCAGAGGGAATTAAAAAGTCTAAAAATCAAGGATTTGGGACAATGTTCAAAGTCACTAAATTAGCATATATTTAACTTTTTTTAAAAAGTCCTCATTTTGTCAGCTTATAATTTTTTCAATTAGCATTATTTGGAAAGAAATGTACTTCAACTAGTTCCTTCTTCCTGTTCCATTATGGTCTTTATCAACAGAAAAGGCTACCTTTACATAAATTACACAGTGTTCAGGAAGAATTTCTATCTTTGCAGAATGCAGGTCAATAAACAAAATGTTTATTAAGTCAATAAACAAAATGCTTCCAATTTAATTAAATTAAATAAATCTATTTAAATTATCTTAAAACTCAAGATGGACATTCATCAATTCAGTAAAGAATGATATAGTTTCAGTTTTTAGTTTTCTAACTTCCAAATCCCTAAGAAACCAAATAGGAGATATTAATTTACCTTGATAAAGAGCTCAAACTGCAGCTAGCTGGAATTTCAGTGAGGATACCTAGAACCTAGACTGTAATGTAGAAGGTATTCAAACAGCTTATATGTGAGGGGTGCAAAAGGATCCAACTACCTAGCCTCACATCTTCCATTTGATGTCTTATAACCATCTCCTGAACTTCTGGCAAACAAACTAGAACTTTTTTTTCTTTTTTTTTAATTTTGTTTTGCTTTGTATTCCAGAGAAACCAGCTGCTGGATCTCTACACACTAAGAGATCTAGCTGGAATTGGGATGGAGAATGCTGCTATGGTATTGAAGGGTTATATACTGGGCAAATGTCAATATTTTAGAACAAGATTTTGTTGGCCTCCAAAAGAATAAAACAATACTTCTCTAGAATTATCACATATGTGAAAACCTTACCAGTTTAAAAAAAAAAAAGATGGAAATAAAATGAGGACCTTCTATTTTACATTTGAAAATGTTGACATTCTATCATATGGTTTCCTCTATAAACTTAGTTTCTTATTCAAGTATCTAAAATTTATTTTGAGTTTTGGGACAAAGAGTTTACTTAGAATTTTGAAGGTAAGAAATAGGAACCAATAATTAAAAATTAGAAGTATCAACTTGAGAAAAACCCAATTATATGGTAACATTTATGTAAGTCTCAGGTTATTGTTTTTTCCCTATTAAAATGTCTCCCTGATAAAAAAAAAAATGCAACATATTTTCTTTTTCTTGTATTAGATGTTTTTCCCTCCTGCAGTTACTATATGGGTTAGCAAATTTGTTGCAAATAGCTAGTTTATAAATAATTTTTTAAACTACATAAATCATTTTGTAAGGAAACAAATAAGTTATTAATTTATATTCATATTTGATAATGTTCAAACGATACTTTGTCATGACTACTAAATTATATTAAAAGTCTTGTACTTTTTAAAAGTCATAGATTTTATATATAATTTTGAATCCAATATATTATCAAGATTTCAACTATGCTTTTGCCAAAAGTAAAAGATAAATAATAATTTCTCATGACTTACCTGTTATAATATCGGCCTCCCATCATAAACTGATTGTTTGGTGTTGGACATATTTTAAATCGCTGAATATTTTCACTGGTCCGAAAATAAAGTGAATAGTCACCAGGAGTATTATCCGAAGGCCTCACGAGAAAACTGCAGACCTGGCCAACTGTGAAAATTAAGCTGTTAGTTTTATTCTCTAATTATCAAATAAAGAAGAAAAGGTGTTAAGTACTTTAGCAACAATCAAAAGTCTTGAACACATATAGTTTTACCAGAACTTGGTTTTTTAAGGCAATTTTTTTTTTCATATTTTCTCATTTATGATTCCAAACAACCCATGTTACTTGTCCCTGTATCCCTGGCATATCTTACTGGCTTTATAACATAAAAATACACGGCAGAAATTCTGCAGCAGTGACTTCTACTCAATAATTTCTATAGCTGTCATAACTTGGGAAGAATAATATAGCCACAGGTAGGGGACACTAGCTAAAACTAATTACATTGTGTCTGTAAATCCCTTTAATAAGAAGATTCTGAAAAGTTTAACCAAATTTTGCTTTTGTATAC
>JAQZBX010036025.1:0-24337 GCA_029593785.1 Cabassous unicinctus
TCACATGTCAACAATCAGCTTTGCCTAAGGCAAAGCCAATGCAGGGGTTTCTTCCTTTTACAAAATTAAATAAGATTTGTTTTTCACTTGCTGCTATGCCTGTGTTTTCACTAAAATTCATCTTCAAATCCGTGTTTTCCCCTAACAGGCTGTGAATGCAGCAGGGAACCCAAATTTGAATGTTACATAAGATACTTGTTTGTTTGGCTGCTATGCACTTGCTTTCATTCATTATCAAGGTAAAAACACTGCTTTTAGTAATACTATGCCAAAAAACTGGTTTCTTCTGTTTTCAAAACTAAGCAATGTACTCCTTACATTAGGAGCTATGCACTTGTTTTCACTTACAATGAATATCAAAACACTGCTTTTACTATGCAAAGCTGCCGTGTCTTCACTTTGGAAATCTAGTAAGATTCTTGTTTATTACAATACTATACATGTGTTTTCAATTACAATCAACTTGAAAACACTGCTTTTCCCTAACCTTCGCTGAATGCATTGAGTTCTTTGCTTTAGAAAAAAAAAAATTTGTTTCTTTGCCGGATTTACATGTGTATTCATTTACAATCAACTTTAAGACAATGGTTTCACCTAACTCTCTGTGAATGCAGTAGTTATTTCAAGTCTGAAAATTAAGGAAGATTCTTCTTTTTTGGCTGCTATGTCCTTGCTTTCATTCACCTGTAAATATACAGCTTTTACAAAAGGCTAAGCCAATGCTGCGTGTTCTTCACTTTGCAAAATTAAATAAGATTTGTGTTTTACTTGATGCTATGCCTGTGTTTTCACTTAAATTCAATTTCAAACAGTGGTTTCCCCTAACAGGCTGTGAATGCAGCAGGTAATTAAACTTTGAATGTGAAGTAAGATTCTTGTTTGTTTGGCTGTTATGTGCTTGCTTTCCCTCATTATCAATTCAAAAACTCTGTTTTACTTAAAACAATGCCAAAACACTAGTTTCTTCATTTTTCAAAACTAAGCAATGTACTCTCTACATTGGAAGCTATGCACTTGTTTCAATTACAATGAATGTCAAACACTGCTTTTACTATTCCAAAGCTGCCAGTTACTCACTTTCAAAATCTAAGTAAGATTCTTGTTTCTAAAATGCTATACATATGTTTACAATTACAATCAACTTGAAAGCACTACTTTTCCCTAATTTTGGCTGAATGAATTGAATTCTTTGCTTTAGAAACCCAAGAAAGAAATTTTTCATTGGCGGGTTTCCATGTATATTCATTTACAAACAACTTCGAGACCCGGGTTTCACCTAACTCTATGTGAATGCATTAGCTACTCAAAGTTTGAAAGATAAGTAAGATTCTTTTTTGTTTGGTAGCTATGCCCTTGGTTTCACAAACATGGCAACACACAAATTTTACCTAAGCCTAAGCCAATGCAGTGCTTTCTTCTCTTTATAATACTAAATGAGTTTTCTCTTTTATTTGATGCTACGCCTGTATTTTCACTTAAATTCATCTTTAAAACCCTGGTTTCCTGTAAGAGGCTGTGAATGCTGCAGTTAATTCAACTTTGAAAGTTAATTAAGATAATTGTTTGTTTGCCTGCTCTGCGATTGCTTTCACTCATTATCAATAAAAACACTGGCTTTATCTAACACTATGCCAAAGCTCTGGTTTCTTCAGTTTTCAAAACTAAGCAATATACTCATTACCTTGGCATCTATGCGCTTGTTTTCACTTACAGAGTATGGCAAAACATTTGTTTTACTTTGCCAAAGCTGCTGGTTCTTCACTTTCAAAATCTAAGCATGATTCTTTTTTCTTACAATGCTGTACATGTGTTTTCAATTACACACAACTTGAAAACACTGCTTCTCATTAACCTTGGCTGAATGCATAGAGTTCTATACCTTAGAAAAACAAAAAAGAAACGTTTCATTTGCTGATTTGCATGTGTATTCATTTACAAACAACTTCAAGGCCCAGGTTTCACCAAACTCTCTGTGAATGCAGTAGTTACTTCAAGTTTGAAAGGTAAGTAAGATTCTTGTTTATTTGGATGCTATGCCCTTGCTTTCCCTCACATGTCAACACACAGGTTTTACCTAAAGCAAAGCCAATTGAGTGCTTACTTCACTTTACAAAACTAAATAAATTTTGTCTTTTATTTGCTGCTATGCCTGTGTTTTCACATAAATTCACCTTCAAAACACTTGTTCCCCATAACAGCCTGTGAATGCAGCAGCTAATTCAACTTTGAAAGTTTAGAAAGATACTTGTTGGTTTGGCTGCTATGCCCTTGCTTTCACTCATTATCAATGTAGAAAACTGCTTTTACATAATACTATGCCATAACACTGGTTTCTTCAGTGTTCAAAACTAAGAAATATACGCATTACATTGGCAACTCTGCACTTGTTTTCACTTACAATGAATGGCAAAACACTGCTTTTATTATGCCAAAGCTGCTGGGGACTCACTTTGGAAATCTGAGTAAGATTCTTGTTTCTTAAAATGCTATACATGTGTTTTCAATTACAGTCAACTTGAAAACACTGATTTTCCCTAATGGTGGCTGAAAGCATACAGTTTTTTGCCTTAGAAAACCAAAAAAATTCTTGTTTCATTGGCTGATAATCATGTTTATTCATTTACGAATAACTTCAAGACCGAGGTTTCTTCTAACTATCTGTGAATGCAGTAGTTACTTCAAGTTGGAAAGGTAGGTAATATTCTTGTTTGTTTGGCTGCTATGCCCTTGCTTTCACTCATTATCAATGTAGAAACACTGCTTTTACCAATACTATGCGAAAACACTGGTTTCTTCAGTTTTAAAAAGCAAGCAATATTCTCATTGCATTGGCAGCTATGTACGTGTTTTCTCTTACAATGAATGGCAAAACACTGCTTTTACTATTCCAAAGCTTCTGGTTCCTCCCTTTGGAAATCTAAGTAAGTTTCTTGTTTCTTACAATGCTTTACATGTGTTTTCAATTACAATTAACTTGAAAACACTGCATTTCCTTCACCCTGGCCTAATGCATTTAGTTCTTTGTTTTAGAAAACTAAAAAAACTTGTTTCATTGTCTGATTTGCATGTGTTTTCATTTATAAAAAACTTCAAGACATTGGTTTCACGTAACTACCTGGGAATGGTGTAATAACTTCAAGTTTGAAAGGTAAGTAAAATTCTTGTTTGTTTGGCTGCTATGCCCTTGCATTCACTCACATGTTAACATACAGCTTTTAAATGAGGCTAAACCAATGCAGTGTTTTCTTCACTTTACAAAACTGAAAAAGTTTGTTTTTATATGCTGCTATGCCTGTGTTTTCACTTAAATTCATTTTCAAAACACTGGTTCCCTATAACAGGCTTTGAATGCAGCAGTTAATTCAACTTTGAAAGGTAAGAAAGATTGGTTTTTGTTTGCCTGCTATTCCCTTGCTTTCACTCATAATCAATGTAGAAACAGTGCTTTTACCTAATACTATTCGAAAACACTGGTTACTTCATTTTTAGAAAGCAAGCAATATTCTCATTATATTGGAAGCTGTGCACTTGTTTTCACTTACAATGAGTGGCAAAACACTGCTTTTAATATTCCAAACTTGCCGGTTCCTCACTTTGGACATCTAAGTAAGATTCTTGTTTCTTAAAATGCTATATATGTGTTTTCAATTACAATTAATTTGAAAGCACTGATTTTCCTTACCCTTGGCTGAATGCATTGAGTACTTTGCTTTAGAAAACTAAAAACAACTTGTTTCATTGTCTATTTTGCATGTGTATTCATTTACAAACAACTTCAAACACTGCTTTCACTTATCTATCTGTGAATGCAGTAGTTACTTCAAGTTTGAAAGGTAAGTAAGATTTTTGTTTCTTTGGCTGCTATGCCCATGCTTTCACTCATTATCAATGTAGAAACACTGCTTTTACCTAATACTATACCAATGCAATGGTTTCTTCAGTTTTCAAAACTAAGCAAAATACCTGTTACATTGGAAACTATGCACTTGTTGTCATTTACAATGCTTGGGAAAACACTGCTTTTACTATGCCAAACCTGCCAGTTCGTCACTTTCAAAATCTAAGTAAGATTCTTGTTTCTTACAATGCTTTACATAGGTACTCAATTACAATCAACTCCCAAACACTGCTTTTCCCTAACTTTGGCTGAATGCTTTGAGTTCCTTGATTTAGAAAACCAAAAAATACCTTCTATCATTAGATGATTTGCATGCATATTCATTTACAAAAAACTTCAAGAGGCTGGTTTCACATTAACTCTCTGTGAATGCAGTAGTTATTTCAAGTTTGAAAGGTATGTAAGATTTTTGTTTGTTTTGCTGCTATGCCCTTGCTTTCACTCACATCTCAACATAGAGCGTTTGCCTAAGCCTATGCCAATGCAGTGGTGTCGTCACTTTACTAAACTAAAAAACATTTGTCTTTTATTTGCTGCTATGCTTGTGTTTTCACTTAAATTCATCTTCAAAACACTGGTTTCCCCTAACAGGCTGTGAATGCCACAGTTATTTCAACTTTGAAAATTAAGAAAGATAATTGTTTTTTGGCTACTATGCACTTGCTTTCACTCACCGTCAATTTAAAAACATTGCTTTTACCTAATACAATGCCAAAACACTGGTTTCTTCAGTTTTCAAAACTAAGCAATATACTTATTACATTGGCAGCTATGCACTTATTCTCAGTTACAATGAATGGCAAAACACTGCTATTACTGTGCCAAAGTTGCTGATTCCTCACTTTGGAAATCTAAGTCAGATTCTTGTTTCTTACAATGCTATGCATGTGTTTTCACCTACAATCAACTTGAAAACACTGATTTTCCCTAACATTGGCTGAATTCATTAAGTTCTTTGCTTTAGAAAACCAAAAAAGAAACTTGTTTCATTGGCTGGTTTGCATATGTATTTATTTCAAACACCTTCAAGACACTGGTTTCACCTCTCTGTGAATTCAGTAGTTACTTCAAGTTTGAAAGGAAAGCAAGATTCTTGTTTGTTTGGTACTATGGCCTTGCTTTCACTCAAATGTCAACACACAGTTTTACCTATGGGTAAGATGATGGAGTTGTTACTTCACTTTACAAATCTAAATAAGATTTGTCTTTTATTTGATGCTATACCTGTGTTTTCATTTAAATTCATGTTCAAAACACTGGTTTCACTTAACAGGTGTGAATGCAGCACTTAATTCAACATTGAAAGATAAGTAAGATACATGTTTGTCTGCAGTGCGTTTGCTTTCACTTATTATCAATGTAAAAACACTGCTCTTACCTCATGCTATACCAAAACAATGGTTTCTTTACTTTTGAAAACTAAGCAACATGCACCTTTCATTGGCAGCTATTCACTTGTTTTCACTTACATTGAATGACCAACCACTGCTTTTACTCTGCTAAAACTGCTAGTTCCTCAACTTGAAACCGAAGGAAGATTCTTGTTTCATAAACTGCTTGGCATGTGGTTTCATTTACAATCAACGTGGAAACACTGCTTTTCCTGAACGCTGGTTGAATGCAGGGACTTCTTTGCATCAGAAATCCAAAAAGGAAACTTGTTTAAGTGGCAGATTCGCATGTATATTCACTTAAAATAATTTTCAAGGCACTGGTTTCACTTCCTGTCTGTGAAGGGAGTAGTTACTTCAAGTTTGAAAGGTAAGTGAGATTCTTGTTTGTTTGGCTGCTATACACTTGCTTTCCATCACAAGACAACATACGGATTTTACCTAAATCTAAACCAATGCAATGGTTCCTTCACTTTACAATCCTAAATATGGTTTATCTTTAATTGCATCTATGCCTGTGTTTTCACTTAAAATGATATTCAAAACTCTGGTTTCCTTTAACTGCTTGTGAATGCAGAAGATAATTCAACTTTGAAAATTATGTAAGGTACTTGTTTGTTTGGATGCTATTCACTTGCTTTCACTCATTATCAATGTAAAAATATGGCTTTTACCTAATACAATTTCAAAACAGTGATTTACTAAGTTTTTAAAGCTAAGCCATATACTTATTACAGTGGCAGCTATGCACTTGTTTTCACTTACAATGAATGACAAAACACTGCTTTTACTATTTCAAAGCTGCTGATTCCTCACTTTAGATATCAAAGTAAGATTCTTATTTCTTACAATGCTACACATTTGTTTTCAATTACAAACATATTGAAAACACTGATTTTCTATAATGTTGGCTGCATGACTTGAGTTCTTTGCTTTTGAAACCCAAAAAAGAAACTTGTTTCATTGGCTGATTTGCATGTGTATTCATTTAAAATCAAATTCAAGACACTGGTTTCACCTAACTCTCTGTGAATGCAGGAGTTCCTTCAAGTTTGAAAGGTAAGTAAGATTCCTTTTTGTTTGACTGCTATGCCCTTGCATTCACTCTCATGTCAACACACAGATCTTGCCTAAGTCTAAGCCAATGCAGTGAATTCTTCACTTTACAAATCTAAATAAGATTTTTCTTTTGTTTGCAGCTATGCCTGTGTTTTCAATTAAATTCATCTTCAAAACACTGTTTCCTCCTAACAGGCTGTGAATGCCGCAGTTAATTCAACTTTGAAAGTCAAGTAAGATACTTGTTTGTTTGTCTGCTATGTGATTGCTTTCACTCACTATCAATATGAAAACACAGCTTTTACCTACTACTATGCCAAAACACTGGTTTCTTCAATTTTCAAATCTAAGCAATACACACATTACATTGGCAGCTATGCACTTATTCTCAGTTACAATGAATTGCAAAACACTGCATTTACTATGCCAAAGTTGTTGGTTCTTCACTATGGAAATCTATGTAAGATTCCTGTTTCTTACAATATTGTACATGAATTTTCAAGTACAATCAACTTGAAAACACTGATTTTCCCTAAAGTTTCCTGACTTCTTTGCTTCAGAAAACCAAATAAGAAATTTCTTGCATTTGCTGATTTGCATGTGTATACATTTACAAAAACTTCCAGACACTGGTTTCACATAACTCTTGGTGAATGCAGTAGTTACTTCAAGTTTGAAAAGTAAGTAAGATTCTTGTTTGTTTGGCTGTTATTCCCTTGCTTTCACTCACATGTCAACACACAGCTTTTGCCTAAGGCTAAGCCAATCCAGGGGTTTATTCATTTAAAAAAATAAAAAGATTTGTCTTTTTTTTGCTGCTCTGCCTGTGTTTTCAATTGAATTCATCTTCAAAACACTGGTTTCCCATGACAGGCTGTGAATGCAGCAGTTAATTCAGCTTTGAATGTTAAGAAAGATAATTGTTTTTTTGGCCACTATGCACTTGCTTTCACTCATTATCAATGTTAAAACACTGCTTTTACCTAATACTATTCCAAAACACTGGTTTCTTCAGTTTTCAAAACTAAGCAATATATTCATTACATTGCAGCTGTGCACTGCTTTCACTTACACTGAACGTCAAACACTGCTTTTACTATACCAAAGCTGCCGGTTCCTCACTTTGGAAATCTAAGTAAGATTCTTGTTTCTTACAAAGCTATGCATGGGTTTCAATTACTTTCAAATTAAAAGCACTCCTTTTACCTAACGTTGGCTGAATACATTGAGTTCTTTGGTTTTGAAAACCAAAAAAAATATTCTTTAATTGGATGATTTGCATGTGTATTCATTTACAAACAAATTTAATACAGTGGTTTCACCTATCTCTCTGTGATTGCAGTAGTTACCTCAAGTTTGAAAGGTATGTAAGATTCTTGTTTGTTTTGGTGTAATGCCCCTGCTTTCACTCACATGTCAACATACAGCTTTTGTCTAAGTCTAAGCAAATGCAGTGCTTTCTTCTCTTTAGAAAACTAAACAAGATTTCTCTTTTATTTGCTGCTATGCCTGAGTTTTCACTTAAATTCATCTTCAATACCCTGGTTTCCCATAACAGGCGATAAATGCAGCAGTTAATTCAACTATGAAAGTTAAGTATGGTACTTAGTTGTTTGGCTGATATGCGCTTGCTTTTACTGACTATCAAAGTAAAAACAGTGCTTTAACCTAATACCATGCCAAAACACTGGTTTCTTCAGTTTTCAATACTAAGCAATATACTCATTACATTGGGAGCTTTGCACTTATTCTCACTTACAATGAATGGCAAAACACTGCTTTTACTATGCGAAATCTGCCGGTTCTTCACTTTGGACATCTAAGTAAGATTCTTGTTCCTTACTATGCTATACCTGTGTTTTCAAATAAAATCAACTTGAAAATACTTCTTTTCCCTAACGTTGGCTGAATGCATTGAGGTATTGCATTGGGAATCCAAAAGACATCTTGTGTCATTGGCTGACTTGCATGTGTATTCATTTACAAACAACTTCAAGACACTGGTTTCACCTAACTCACTGTGAATGCAGTAGATACTTCAAGTTTGAAAGGTAAGAAAGATTCTTGTTTATTTGGCTGCTATGCCCTTGCTTTCACTCACAGGTCACCACACAGCTTTTACCTAAGCCTAATCAAATACAGTGGTTTCTTCACATTACAAAATTAAATAAGATTTCTATTTTATTTGATCCTATGCCTGTGTTTTCTTTTAAATTCATCTTCAATACACTGGTTTTCCGTAACAGGCTGTGAAGGCAGCAGTCAATTCAAATTTGAAAGTTAAGTAAGATACTCGTTTGCTTGGCTTCTATTCACTTGCTTTCACTCGCTATCAATGTAAAAACACTGCTATTATATAATACTATGCCAAAACACTGGTTTCTTCAGTTTTCAAAACTAAGAAATATAGTCATTACATTGGCGGGTATGCACTAATTCTCACTTACAATGAATGTCAAAACACTGCTTTTACATTGCCAAAGCTGCTGGTTCCTCAGTTTTGAAATCTAAGTAAGATTCTTGTTACTTAAAATGCTATACATGTGTTTTCAATTGCAATCAACTTGAAAACACTGTTTTTCCATAACATTGGCTGAATGTATTGAGTTTTTAAAAAAAAACAAAACAAAAAAAGATACTTGATTCATAGATTGATTTGCATGTGTATTCATTTACAAACAACTTCAAGTCATTAGTTTCAGCTAACTTTCTGTGAATGCAGTAACTGCTTCAAATTTGAAAGGTAAGTAATACTCTTGATTGTTTGATGCTATGCCCTTGCTTTCAGTCACATGTCAACACACAGCTATTACCTAAGGCTAAGCAATGCTGTGGTTTCTTCACTTTACCAAAGTAAATTAGATTTCTCTTTTTTTGCTGTTATGCCTGTGCTTTCACTTAAATTCATCTTCAAAACACTGGTTTCCTTAACAAGCTGTGAATGCAGGAGTTAATTCAACTTTAAACGTTAATAAGATACTTGTTTAGCTGCTATGTGTTTCTTTCACTCATTATCAATGTAAAAACACTGTGTTTACCTAATAGTATGCCAAAATACTGGTTTCCTCAGTTTTCAAAACTAAGAAATATACTCATTACATTGGCAGCTATGCACGTGTTTTCACTTACAATGAATGGCAAAACACTTCTTTTAGTATGCCAAAGCTGCCACTACCTCACTTTGGAAATCGAAATAAGATTCTTGTTTCTTTAAATGCTATGCATGTGTTTTTAAGTACAATCAACTTGAAAACACTACTTTTAGCTAATTTTGACTGAATGCATTGAGTTCTTTGCTTTGAAAACCAAAAAGGGTACTTGATTCATTGGCTGATTTGCATGTTTTTTCATTTACAAACAACTTTAAGACACCAGTTTCACCTAACTCTCTGTGATTGCAGTAGTTACTTCAAGTTTGAAAGGTAAGTAAGATTCTTGTTTGATTGGCTGTCATGCACTTTCTGTCACTCACATGTCAACACACAGCTTTTGCCTTAGTCTAAGCCAATGCAGTGGTTTTTCACTTTATGAAACTAAATAAGATTTGTCATTTATTTGCTGCTATGCCTGTGTTTTCACTTAAATTCATCTTCCAAACACTGGTTTACCCTAACATGGTGTGAATGCAGCAGTTAATTCTACTTTGAAAGTAAAGTAAGATTATTGTTTGTTTCGATTCTTTGCACTTTATTTCACTCACTATCGATGTAAAAACACTGCTTTTACCTAATACTATGCCAAAACACTGGTTTCTTCAGTTTTCTAAACTAAGCAATATACTCATTATATTGGCAGCTGTGCACTTGTTTTCACTTCAACGAATGTCAAAACACTGCCTTTAATCGGCCAAAGCTGCCAGTTCCTCACTTTGGAAATCTAAGTAAGTTTCTTGTTTCTTACAATGCTATACATGTGTTTTCATTTACAATCAACTTGAAAACCCTGCTTTTCTATATTGGTTGCTCAATGCATTGAGTTTTTTGTTCA
This sequence comes from Cabassous unicinctus, assembly GCA_029593785.1. Taxonomy (NCBI): domain Eukaryota; kingdom Metazoa; phylum Chordata; class Mammalia; order Cingulata; family Chlamyphoridae; genus Cabassous; species Cabassous unicinctus. Next base: position 10,336 of record JAQZBX010036025.1, read on the forward strand.
GAAAACCAAAAAGAAAATTCTTTCATTGGCTGATTTGATGGGCATTCATTTACAAATGACTTCAAGACACTCGTTTCACCTAACTCTCTGTGAATGCAGAAGTTACCTCAAGTTCGAATGGTATGTAAGATTCTTGTTGGTTTGGCTGCAATGCACTTGCTTTCACTCACATGTCAACATACAGCTTTTACCAAAGGCTAAGCCAATGCAGTGGTTTCCTCACTTTACAGTACTAAATAAGATTTGTCTTATATTTGCTGATCTGCCTCTGTTTCACTTAAATTCATCTTCAAATCACTGCTTTCCTGTAACAGGCTGTGAATCCTGCATTTAATTCAACTTTGAAAGTTAAGTAAAATGCTTGTTTGTTTGGCTGCTATGCACTTGCTTTCACTCAATATCAATGTAAAAACACTCCTTTAACCTAATTTCATTCCAAAACACTGGTTTTTTTAGTTTTCAAAACTAAGCAATATGCTCATTACATTGGCAGCTATGACCTTCTTTTCACTTACAAACAATGGCAAAGAACTGCTTTTCCTATGCCAAAGCTGCCTATTCCTCACTTTGAAATCTAAGTAAGATTCTTGTTTCTTTCAATGTTATACATGTGTTTTCAGTTACAATCACCTTGAAAACACTGCTTTTCCATAACTTGTTTGAATGCATTGAGTTCTTTGCTTTAGAAAACCAAAAATGAGTTTGTTTCATTGGCTGAATTGCATGTGTATTCATTTACAACAACTTCAAGACACTGGTTTCACCTGACTATTTGTCAATGCAGTAGTTACTGAAAGTTTCAAAGGTAAGTAAGATTATTGTTTGTTTGCCTGCTATGCCCTTACTTGCACCCATATGTCAACACAGTTTCTGCCTAAGTCTAAGCCAATGCAGTGGACTCCTCCATTTACAAAACTAAATAAGATTTGTCTTTTACTTGCATTATGCCTGTGTTTTCACTTAAATTCATCTTGAAAACACTGATTTCCCTTAACAGGCTGTGAATGCAGCAGTTAATTCAACTTTGAAAGTTAAATAAGATAGTTGATTTTTTGGCTGCTATGCATTTGCTTTTATTCGTTATCAATGTGAAAACACTGCTTTTACCTAATACTATTCCAAAACACTGCTTGCTTCAGTTTTCAAAACTAAGCAGTATACTCAATTCTTTCACAGATATGCCCTTGTTTTCTCTTACAATGAATGGCAAAACACTGCTTTTACTATTTCAAACCTGCTGGTTCCTCACTTTGGAAATCTTAGTAAGATTCTTGTTTCTTACAGTGCTATTTATGTATTTACAATTACAATCAACTTGAAAATACTGCTTTCCCTAACGTTGCCTGAATGCATTGAGTTCTTTGCTTTAGAAAACCAAAAAACAATCTTGTTTCTTGGCTGATTTGCATGTGTATTCAATTACAAACAACTTCAAGACCCTCGTTACACTAAAATCTCTGTGAATGAAGTAGTTCCTTCGTGTTTGAAAGGTAAGTAAGATTCTTGTTTGTTTGGCTGCTATGCTCTTGCTTTCACTCACATGTCAACACACAGCTTTTGCAAAAGTCTAAGCCAAAGCATTGGTTACTTCACTTTACAAAACTAAATATAATTTGTCTTTTATTTGCTGCTCTGCCTCTGTTTTCACCTAAATTCATCTTCAAAACACTGGTTTCCCAATATAGGCTGTGAATGCAGCAGTTAATTCAACTTTGAAAGTTGAGTAAGATACTTGTTTGTTTTGCTGCTATGCTTTTACTTTCACTCATTATCAATGTAAAAAGACTGCTTTTACCTAATACTATGCCAAAATACTGGTTTATTCACCTTTCAAAACTGAAAAATATACTGAATACATAGGCAGCTATGCACTTGTTTTCACTTGAAATAAATGGCAAAACCCTGCTTTTACTATGCCAAAGCTGCCGTTTTCTCATTTTTGATATCTTAGTAAGATTCTTCTTTCTTACAAAGCCAAACATGTGTTTTCAATTCCAGTCAACCTGAAAACACAGGTTTTCCCTAACTTTGGCTTAATGCATTGAGTTGTTTGCTTTAGAAAACCAAAAAAGAAACTTGTTTCATTGTCTGATTAGCATGTGTATTCATTTACAATCAACTTGAAGACACTGGTTTCATCTAACTCTCTGTGAAAGCAGTTGTAATTCAAGTTTCAAAGGTAAGCAAGATTCTTCTTCATTTTACTGGTATTCCCTTGCATTCAGTCACATGTCAACAGACAGCTTTTTCCTAAGGCTAAGCCAATGCAGTGGTTTCTTCACTTTACAAAACAAAATAAGATTTGTGTTTTATTTGATGCTTGCCTGTGTTTTCACTTAAATTCATCTTTGAAACACTGGTTTCCCCTAACAGACTGAGAATGCAGCAGTTAATTCAACTTTGAAAGTTAAATAAGATTCTTGTTTGTTCGGCTGCTATGCACTTTCTTTCATTCATTATCAATATAAAAACACTTCGTTTACCTAATACTATGCCAAAACAATGGTTTCTTCTGTTTTCAAAATTATGCAATGTACTCATTGCATTGGCAACTTTGCACTTGATTACAATGAATGCCAAACACTGCTTTTACTATGCCTAAGCTGCCAGTTCCTCACTTTGGAAATCTAAGTAATATTCTTGTTTCTTAAAATGCTATACATTTGTTTTCATTTACATTCAGCTTGAAAACACTGCGTTTCATTATCGTTGGCTGAATGCATTGAGTTTTTGCTTTAGAAACCCAAAAAAATACTTGTTTCATAGGCTGATTTGCATGTGTATTCATTTACAACCAACTTCAAAACACTGGTTTTTCCTAACTCTCTGTGAATTCATTAGTTACTTCAAGTTTGAAAGGAAGTAAGATTCTTGTTTCTTTGGCTTTTATGCCCTTGCTTTCACTCACAGGTCAACAAAGAGATTTTTCCTAAGGCTAAGCCAAAGCAGTGTTTCAATCAATAAAAAAACTAAATAAGATTTGTCTTTTATTTGCACCTAAGCCTGTGTTTTCAATTAAATTAATCTTCAAATCACTGGTTTCCTGTAACAGGTTTTGAGTGGAGCAGCTAATTCAATTTTGAAAGTTAGGTAAGATGCTTGTTTGTTTGGCTGCTATGTGCTTGATTTCACTCATTATCAATATAAAAATACTGCTTTTCCTAATACTATGCCAAAACACTGCTTACTTCAGTTTCAAAACTATGCAATATACTCATTACATTGGCAGCTATGCTCTTGTTTTCACTTACAATGAATGTGAAAACACTTCTTTTACTATGCCAATGCTGCCGGTTCCTCACTTTGGATATCTAAGTAAGATTCTTCTTTCTTATAATGCTATACATGTGTTTGCAATTACAATCAACTTGAAAACACTGCTTTTCCCAACATTGGTTGAATGCATTGAGTTCTTTGCTTTAGAAAACCAAAAAAGAAACTTGTTTCATTGGCTGATTTGCATGTGTATTCATTTACAGTCAATTTCAAGACACTGGTTTCACCTAACTCTCTGTGAATGCAGTAGTTACTTCAATTTTGAAAGTTAACTAAGATTCTTGGTTGTTTAGCTGCTATGTACTTGCTTTCACACACATGTCAACACACGAACTTTACCGAATGCTAAGACAATTCACTCGTTTCTTCACAATACAATACGAAATAAGATTTTACATTTATTTGCTGCTATGCCTGTGTTTTCATATAAATTCATCTTCAAAAATATGGTTTCCCATAACAGGCTGTAAATGCAGCAGTTAATTCGACTTTGAAAGTTAAGTAAGGTACTTGTTTGTTTGGCGGCTTTGCACTTGCTTTCATTCATTATCAATGTAAAAACACTGTTTTTACCGAACACTGTGTCAAAACACTGGCTTCTTCAGTTTTCAGAACTAAGCAATATACTCATTATTTTGGCAGCTTTGCACTTGTTTTCACTTACAGTGAATGTCAAAACACTGGTTTTATTATGCCAAAGCTACCGGTTCCTCACTTTGGAAATCTCAGTAAGATTCTTGTTGCTTGCAATTCTATACATGGGTTTTCAATTACAATCAACTTGAAAACACAGCGTTTCCTGAATACTGGTTGAATGCAGTGAGTTGCTTTCTTCAGAAAACCAAAAAGGAACTTGTTTCATTGGCTGATTTGCATGTGTATGTACTTAACATTAATTTCAAGGCACTGGTTTCACCTAAATAGCTGTGAATGAAGTAGTTATTTCCAGTTTGTAAGGAAAGTAAGATTCTTGTTTCTCTGGATGCTATGCACTTGATTTCACTCATTATCAATGTAAAAACACTGCTTTTACCTAATATTATGACAAATCACTGGTTTCTTGAGCTTTCAAATCTAAGCAATATACACATTACTTTGGCAGCTATGCACTTGTTTTCGCTTACGATGAATGTCAAAACACTGCTTTTACTATGCCAAAGATGTGGTTCCTCACTTTGGAAATCTAAGTAAGATTCTTGTTTCTTAAAATGGTATAAATGTGTTTTCAATTACTATCAACTAGAACACACTGCTTTCCCTAACATTGGCTGAATGCAATGAGTTCTTTGCTTCAGAAAACCAAAAAAGAAACGTGTTTCATTGGCTGATTTGCATGTGTATTCATTTACCATCAACTTCAAGACACTGGTTTCCCCTAACTCTCTGTGAATGCAGGATTTTCTTCAAGCTTGAAAGGTAAGTAAGATTCAATTTTTTTTGGCTGCTATGCCCTTGCTTTCACTCCGTGTCAACACAAAGCTTTTATCTAAAGCTAAGCCAATGCAGTGGATACTTCACTTTACAAAATGAAATGAGTTTTGTATTTTATTTGAAGATATGCCTGTGTTTTCATTTAAATTCATGTTCAAACACTGGTTTCACCTAACTGGCTGTGAATGCAGCAGTTAATTCAAATTTGAAAGTTAGGTAAAATAGATGTTTGTTTGGCTGTTATGCACTTGCTTTCACTCATTATCAATGTAAAAACACTGTTTTCCTAATACTATGCAAAAACACTGTTTTCTTCAGTTTCAAACTAAGCAATATACTCATTACATTGGCAGCTATGCTCTTGTTTTCACTTGCAATGATTGCCAAAGCCTGCTTTTCTATGCCAAAGCTGCCGGTTCCTCACGTTGAAAATCTAATTAAGATTCTTTTTCTTGCAATGCTATACATGTGTTTTCAATTACAATCAACTGGAAAACACTGCTTTTGCCTAACATTGTTGTAATGCATTGAGTTTTTCGCTTTAGAAAACAAAAAAAAAATTGTTTCATTGGCTGAATTGCATGTGTATTCATTTAGAGTGAATTTCAAGACTCTGGTTTCACCTAACTCTCTGTGAATGCAGTAGTTACTTCAAGTTTGAAAGGTAAGTAAGATTCTTGTTTATTTGGCTGCTATGACACTGCTTTCACTCACATGTCAACACACGGATTTTACACAATGCTAAGCCAAAGCAGTAGTTACTTTACTTTAATATACTAAATAAAGTTTGACTTTTACTTGCTGCTATGCCTGTGTTTTCATTTAAATTCATCTTCAAAACACTGGTTTCCCACAACAGGCTGTGAATGCAGCAGTTAATTCAACTTTGAAAGTTAAGTAAGATACTTATTTGTTTGGCTGCTGTGCACTTGATTTCACTCATTATCAATGACAAAACAGTGCTTTTACCTAATGCTATGCCAAAACACTAGTTTATTCAGTTTTCAAAACTAAGGAATACACTCATTTCATTGGTAGCTATTCACTTGTTGTCACTTACAACGAATCCCCAAACACTGCTTTTACTTTGCCAAAGTAGCCAGTTCCCCACTTTTGAAACCTAAGTAAGATTCTTGTTTCTTACACTGCTGAGCATGGGTTTTCAATTACATTCAACGTGAAAACACTGCTTTCCTGAACACTGGTTGAATGTAGTGAATTCTTTACTTCAGAAAACTAAAATGGAAACTTATTTCACTGGCTGATTTGCGTCTGTGTTCCCTAAAAATCAATTTCAAGGCACTGGTTTCAACTAACTCTGTGAATGCAGTAGTTACTTCAAGTTTGAAAGGTAAGTAATATTCTTCTTTGTTTGGCTGCAATGTCCTTGTTTTCACTCACATATCAAAACACGGATTTTACCTAATGCAAAGCCAATGCAGTGGTTTCTTCACTTTATTATCCTAAATAAGATTTAACTTTTATTTGCTGCTATGCCTGTGCTTTCATATAAATTCACCTTCAAAACACTGGTTTTACCTAACAGGCTGTGAAAGCAGCAGTTAATTCAACTTTGAAAGATGAGTAAGATATTTATATGTTTGGCTTCTGTACTCTTGCTTTCACTCACTATCAATGTAAAAACACTGTTTTTACCTAATGCTATGCTAAAACACTGGCTTCTTCAGTTTTCAAAACTAAGCAATATACTCATTACATTGGCAGCTATGCACCTGTTTTCACTTACAATTAATGTCAAAACACTGCTTTTACTATGCCAAAGCTACCGTTTTCCCACTTTGGAAATCTCAGTATGTTTCTTGTTTCGTGCATGCTATACATGTGTTTTCAATTACAATCAAATGGAAAACACAGCTTTTCCAGAGTGCTGGTTGAATTCATTAAGTTGCTTTCTTCAGAAAACCAAAAAGGAAACTTGTTTCATTGGCTGATTTTCATGTGTATTCACTTAAAATCAATTTGAAGGCAATGGTTTCACCTAAAATTCTGAGAATTAAGTTGTTAGTTCAAGTTTGAAAGGTAAGTAAGATTCTTGTTTGCTTGGATGCTATGCACTTGCTTTCACTCATTATCAATGTCAAAATACTGCTTTTACCTAATATTATGCGAAAACACTTTTTTCTTCAGTTTTCAAACTAAGCAATATACTCATTATTTTGGCAGGTATGCACTTGTTTTCACTTACAATGAATGTCAAAACACTGCTCTTACTATGCCAAAGCTGCATTTCCTCACTTTGGAAATCTAAGTAAGATTCTTGTGTCTTAAAGTGGTATACATGTGTTTTCAATTACAATCAACTTGAAAACACTGTTTTCCCTAAAGTTGGCTGAATGCATTTAGTTCTTTGCTTGAGAAAACCAAAAAAGAAATTAGTTTCATTGTCTGAGTTCCATGTGTATTCATTTGCAATCAACTTCAAGACACTCGTTTCATTTAACTCTCTGTGATTGCAGTAGTTAGTTCAAGTTTGAAAGGTTAGTAAGATTCTTGTTTTTTGGCTGCTATGCACTTGCTTTCAATCAGATGTCATCACACATCTTTTACCTTAGACTAAGCCAATGCAGGGGTTTCTTCACTTTACAAATCTAAATAAGATTTGTGGGTTTTTTTTGATGCTATGCCTATGTTTTCATTTAAATTCTTGTTCAAAACACTGGTTTTACCTAAGAGAATGTGAATGCAGCATTTAATTCAACTTGGAAAGTTAAGTAAGACACTTATTTGTTTGGCTGCTGCGTGCTTGTTTTCACTCATTTTCAATGTAAAAACAATGCTTTTACCTATTGCTATGTCAAAACAATGGTTTCATGAGTTTTCCAAACTAAGCAATATACTTCTTACATTGGGAGCTATACACCTGTCATCACTTCCAACGAATGACCAACCACTTCTTTTACTCTGCTAAAGCTGCCGGTTCCTCACTATTGAAATCTACATAAGATTCTTGTTTCTTACACTGCTAAACATTTATTTTCAAATACAATCAACTTGAAAACACTGCTTTTCCTGAACACTGGTTGAATGCCATGAGAAATTTGCTTCAGGAAACCAAAAACGAAACTTGTTTCTTTAGCTGATTTGCATGTGTATTCACTTAAAATCCATTTCATGGCACTGGTTTCACCTAACTCTATGTGAATGCAGTAGACACTTCAAGTTTGAAAGATTAGTAATATTCTTGTTTGTTTGGCTGCTATGTCCTAGCTTTCACACACATGTCCACACACACATTTTACCTAATGTAAGCCAATGCATTTGTTTCTTCACTTTACAATATTAAAACATTTGTCTTTTATTTGCTTCTATACCTGGGTTTTCTTTTAAATTCATCTTCAAAACACTGGGTTCACATAACAGGCTGTGAATGCTACAGTTAATTCACCTCTGAAAGTTAAGTTATGGATACTTGTTTGTTTGGCTGCTATGCACTTCCTTTCATTCATTATCAATGAAAAACACTGCTTTTATTTAATTTTATGTCAACACATTTATTTCTTCAGTTTTCAAAATTAGGCAATATACTCATTACATTGGCAGCTATGAACTTGTTTTCACTTACAATGAATGTTAAACCCTGCTTTTACTATGCCAAAGTGCTGGTTGCCCTTTTTGGAAATCTAATTAAGATTATTTTTTCTTACAATGCTATACATTTGTTTTGAATTACAATCAACTTGAAAACACTGCTTTTCCCTAACATTGGCATAATGCATTTAGTTCTTTGCTTTGAAAAACCAAAAAAGAAACTTGTTTAAAAGGCAAATTTTTATCTGTATTCATTTAAAAACCAATTCAAGACACTGGTTTCATCTATCTCTCTATGAATGCAGTAATTACTTCAGGTTCAAAGGTAAGTAAGTGTCTTGTTTTTTTGGCTGATATGCCCTTGCTTTCACTGACAAGTCAACGTACCACTTTTGCTTAAGGCTAACACAATGCAGGGGTTCTTCAGTTTACAAAACTAAATAAGACTTGTCTTTTATTTGCTGCTATGCCTGTGTTTTCACTTAAATTCAGCTTCAAGACACTGGTTTCCCATAACAGTTAGTTCAACTTTGAAAGTTACGTAAGAACTTGTTTTGCTGCTTTGCCCTTGCTTTCACTCATTATCAACATAAAAACGCTGTTTTTACCTAATACAATGCCAAAACAGTGGTGTCTTCAGTTTCTAAACTAGGCAATATACTCATTACATTGGCAGCTATGCACTTGTTGTCACATACAATGAATGTTAAAACACTGCTTTCACTCTTCCAAAGCTGCCGGTTGCTCACATGGAAATTTAAGTAAGATTCTTCTTTCCTACGTTGCTATACATGTGTCTTCAATTACAATCAACTTGAAAACCCTGGTTTCCCTAGTGTTGGCTAACTGCATTAAGTTCTTTGCTTTAGAAACCAAAAAAGAAATTTGTTTCATTGGATGATTTGCATGTGTGTTTATTTACAAACAACTTCAAGACACTTGTTTCACCTAACTCTCTGTGAATGCGGCAGATACTTCAAGTTTGAAAAGAAAGAAATATTCTTGTTTTTCTGGCTGCTATTCCGTTGCTTTCACTCACATGTCAACACACAGCTTTTGCGTAAGGATAAGCCAATGCAGTGGTTCTTCCCTTTACAAAACTAAATAAGATTTGTCTTCTATTTGCTGCTATGCCTGTGTTTTCACTTAAATTCATCCTCAAAACACTGGTCTCTCCTAACAGGCTGTGAATGTAGCAGTTAATTCAACTTTGAAATTTAATTATGATACTTGTTTATTTGACTCCTATGCACTTTCTTTCACTCATTAACAAAGTAAAAACACTGCTGTTTCCTAATACTATGCCAAAACACTGGTTTCTTCAGTTTCCAAAACTAAGCAATATAAGCATTGCATTGGCAGCTATGCACTTGTTTTCACTTACAATGAATGGGAAAACCCTGCTTTTACAATGCCAAAGCCGCCAGAACCACATTTTAGAAATCTTAGTATGATTCTTGTTTCTTACAATGTTATACATGTGTTTTAATTACAATCAACTTGAAAACACTGCTTTTCCCTAATCTTGGCTGAATGCATTGCGTTCTTTGCTTTATGAAAGTAAAAAAGAAACTTGCTTCATTGGCTCTTTTGCATTTGTATTCATTTACAAACAACTTCAAGACACTGGTTTCACCTAACTCTCTGTGAATGCAATAGTTTCTTCAAGTTTGAAAGATAAGTAAGATTCTTGCTTGTTTGGCTGCTATCCCCTTGCTATCACACACATGTCAACACACAGCTTTTCCCTAAGGCTAAGCCAATGCAGTGGTTTCTTCGGTTTAAAAACCAAACAAGATTTGTCTTTTATTTGCTGCTATGCTTGTGTTTTCACTTAAAATCATCTTCCAAACCCTGGTTTCCTGTAACAGGTGGTGAATACAGTAGTTAATTTAACTTTGAAAGTTAAGTAAGATACTTGTTTGTTTGGCTGCTATGTGCTAGCTTTCACTCATTATCAATGTAAAGACACTGCTTTTTCCTAATTCTATGACAAAGTACTGTTTTTTTCAGTTTTCAAAACTAAGCATTATACTCATTACATTGACTGCTATGCACTTGTTTTCACTTATAATGTATGGCAAAACACTGCTTTTACTATGACAAAATGCCGGTTCCTCACTTTCAAAATCTAAGTAAGATTCTTCTTTCTTACAATGCTATACATGTGTTTTCAATTACAATCAACTTGAAAACACTGCTTTTGCCTGACCTTCACTGAATGCTTTGAGTTTTTTGCTTTAGAAAACCAAAAATATAACTTGTTTCATTGTCTGATTTGCATGTGTATTTATTTACAAACAACTTAAAGACAATGGTTTCACCAAACTCTCTGTTAATGGAGTAGTTACTTCAAGTTTGAATGGTAAGTAAGATTCCTGTTTGTTTGGCTGCTATGCCCTTGCTTTCACTCCCATGTCAACACAGAATTTTACCTAAATTTAAGCCAATGCAGTGGTTTCTTCACTTTACAAAACTAAATAAGATGTGACATTTATTAGTTGCTATGGCTGTGTTTTAACTTAAATTCTTCTTCAAAACACTGGTTTCTGATAACAGGCCATGAATGCTGCAGTTAATTCAACATAGAAAATTAAGAAAAATACTTGTTTGTTTGGCTGCTATGCACTTGCTTTCACTCATAATCAATATAAAATCACTGCTTTTACCTAATACTATTTAAAAACACTGGATTCCTCAGTTTTCAAAACTAAGCAATATATTCATTACATTGGCAGCTATGCAGTTGTTTTTACTTACAATGAATGGCAAAACACTACTTTTACTATGCCAAAGCTACACTTTCATCACTTTCCAAATCTAAGAAAGATTCTTGTTTCTTATAATGCTATAGATATGTTTTCCATTACAATCAAAATGAAAAGACTGGTTTTCCCTAACGTTTTCTGAATGCTTTGAAACCTTTGCTTTAGAAAATCAAAAAGGAAACTTGTTTCATTGGCTGATTTTCATGTGTGTCCATTTACAAACAATTTGAATACCCTGGTTTCACCTAACTCAGTGAATGCAGTAAGTACTTCAAGTTTAAAAGGTAGGTAAATTCTTGTTTGTATGGCTGCTATGCACTTACTTTCACTCACATGCCAACACACAGATTTGCCTAAGGTTATGCCAATGCAGTGATTTCTTCAAATTACAAATCTAAATAAGATTTGTTTTTTGTTTGTTGCTATGCCTGCGTTTTCACTTAAGTTCATCTTTTAATCTCTGGTTTCCCATAACAGATTGTGAATGCAGCAGTTAATGCAACTTTGAAAGTATGTAAGATACTTGTTTGTTTGTCTTCTTTGCACTTGCTTGCAATCATTATCAATGTAGAAACACTGCTTTTACCTAATACTATGCCAAAATACTGGTTTCTTCAGTTTTCAAAACTAAGCAATATACTCATTATATTGGATGCTATGTACTCGTTTCCACTTACAATGAAATTCAAAACAGTGCTTTTACTATGCCAAAGCGGCCAATTCCTCACTTTGGAAATCTGAGTAAGATTCTTGTTTCATACAATGCTAAACATGTGTTTTCAATTACGATCAACTTGAATACACTACTTTTCCCTAATGTTGGCTGAATGCATTGATTCCTTTTTTTATTAAACCAAAAAAGAAACTTCTTTCATTTGCTGGTTTCCATGTGCATTCATTTACAAACAACTTCAAGTCACTGGGTTCAACTAAATCTCTGTGAAAGCAGTAGTTACTTCAAGTTTGAAAGGAAAGTAAGATTCTTCTTTGTTTGGATGCTATGCCCTTGCTTTCACTCACATGTCAACACACAGATTTTGACTAAGGCTAAGTCAGTGCAGTAATTACTTGACTTTAACAATCTAAATAATATTTGTCTTTTATTTGGTGCTATGCCTGTGTTTTCACTTAAATTCATCTTCAAAACACGGATTTTCCCTAACGGGCTGTGAATGCAGGACTTAATTGAACTTTGAATTTTAAGTAAGATATTGCTTGTTTGTCTGCTATACGTTTGCTAGCTCTCATTATCAATGCAGAAACACTGCTTTTACCTAATTCTATGCAAAAACACATGTTTCTTCTGTTTAAAAATAAACAAGCAATATTCACATTTCATTGGCAACTATGCACTTGTTTTCACTTAAAATGCTTGGGAAACACTGCTTTTACTATGTCAAAGCTGCTGATTCCTCGCTTTGGAAACCTAAGTAACATTCTTGTGTCTTACAATGTCATACACGTGTTTTCAATTACAATCGACTTCCAAACATTACTTTTCCCTAACGTTGGCTGAAAGCATTGAATTCTTTGCTTTAGAAAAACAAAAAACAAACTTGTTTCATTGGCTGGTTTGCATGTGTATTCATTTACAATCATCTTCTAGACAATGGTTTCACCTAACACACTGTGAATGCAGTTGTTACATTAATTTTGAAAGGTAAGTTAGATTGTTTTTTGTTTTGCTGCTCTGCACTTGCTTGCATTCACAAGTCATCACACAGCTTTTGCCTGAGGATAACCCAATGCAGTGATTACTTCACCTTACAAGTCTAAATAAGATTTGTATTTTATTTGCTGCTATGCCTGTGTTTTCACTTAAATTCATCTTCAAAACAATGGTTTTCCCTAACAGGCTGTGAATGCAGGAATTAATTCGACCTTGAAAGTTAAGGAAGATAATTGTTTGATTGGCTGCTATGCACTTGATTTCACTCATTATCAATGTAGAAACACTGCTTTTACCTAATATTATGCCAAAACACTGGTTTCTTCAGTTTTCAAAACTAAGGAATATACTCATTACATTGGAAGGTATGCACCTGTTTTCACTTACAATGTACAGCAAAACACTGCTTTAAAAATGCCACAGCTGCCGGTTCCTCACTTTGGAAATCTACGTAAGATTCTTTTTGCTTACAATGCTATACATGTGTTTTCAATTACATCAACTTGAAATCACTGCTTTTCCCTAACATTGACTGAATGCATTGAGTTCTTTGCTTTAGGAAACCAAAAAAGAAACTTGTTTCATTGGCGGATTTGCATGTGTATTCATTTACAATCAACTTTAAGACACTGGTTTCACCGATCTCTCTGTGAATGAAGTAGTTACTTTAAGTTTGAAACATACATAAGATTCTTGTTTATTTGGCTGCTATGACTTTGCTTTCTATCATATCTCAACACAAAGCTTTTGCCTAAGGCTAAGCCAATGCAGTGGTTTCTTCACTTTAAAAAACTCAATAAAAATTGTCTTTTTTTTCCTGCAATGCCTGTGTTTCCACTTAAAATCATCTTCAAAACACTGGTTTCCCTTAACAGGCTTTGAATGCAGCACTTAATTCAACTTTGAAATTTAAATAAGATACTTGTTTATTTGGCTGTAATGCGCTTGCTTTCACAAATTATCAATGTATAAACACTGCATTTACTTAATAGTATGTCAAAACACTGGTTCCTACTGTTTCCAAAACTTAGCAATACACTCATTACATTGGCAGCTATGCACTTGTTTTCACTTACAATGATTGACAAACACTGCTTTTACTATGCCAAAGCTGCCTGTTCCTCACTTTTGAAATCTACGTAAGATTCTTGATTCTAACAATGCTATACATGTGTTTTCAATTACAATCAACTTGATAACACTGATTTCCCTAACATTGGCTGAATGCATTGAGTTCTTTGCTTTATAAAACTAAAAAAATCTTGTTTCAAAGACGGATTTGCATGTGTATTCATATACAATCAACTTT
>JAQZBX010036026.1:0-24336 GCA_029593785.1 Cabassous unicinctus
AAAAAAAAAAAAAAAATAAAAAAAAAAAATAAATAATGTTTGGAATAGAACCACCAGGCAGGGCCCGAAAAAGGGTGAGGTGAGTGAGGCACTCATCTCAGGCTCAAATTTAAGGGTTCATCATGTCATACATGATTAACAAAATATTAAAACTTATTTTTCAAATCTTGCACTAAAATGTGATTTATAGTGATTACTGAGTTTTGGGGTGCTCCCTTAAATTTTGCACCTGAAACAAGTGCCTCTCCCTAGCCCTAACCCTGCAACCAGGGAGACCTCATTACTACCTAAATGTTGTGGAAACTCCGGGATGCCTTCTTTCTCCCTGTTCTTCTAGATTCCCATTCAAATGTACTTAAAAATAAAGCAATTCATTCAACAATAACAGATTCTAAACAAAATACAAATGTGCTTGGGGGAGGATAGAAGAATGATTTTAATTCATACCTAATGAGTAAATGGCTAATGTCAGTTCTTTCCAACAATCAAATTTAGAATAATGACGAGGAGGAACGAATCCAGGTAAACACTGTGTGCCCTGAAGGGAGAAGATGCTCAGGTGGAAAGCATGGAGACAAAAAATACAGACAGCATCTTGGACACAGTTGAGGTCAAGTGGAGTGGAGGTTGCAGAGCTGTTTTGGGAATGGATGTTACTGGTATATTTCCCGTCTCTCTATGTGTGTGGGGGGATGGGGGGGGAAGGGCCATGACACAGATTTGTGTTTCCCTCAAACTGTAGGTGATTTTAATGGACAAGAACAAACAAATTTAGAGTTAATGGTGAACATCTGTCCTTGATTAACCCCAGTAGCACCTAGAAATTTAGGGATGATCACACTATTTTGAAATCACAATATTACCTGCCATGGAAACTAGTCAGCCTCAGTTCTTTGTCACCAAAATAATACTGACACTCAGCTTTAAATTGCCATGTTTTTGAAAGATATTTCTTTATAAATATAATATTTATAGATTTTAAAAATTGGGTCTGCCCCATTTTTTGATCAAGATAATATTTAAGGCATTCCAAGGGTACCTAAATATAGAGTATTTTAAAGACAGTCAAAGGTCTTTTTTGGTGATAAAAATGATATCCACGTCAATGTATGATGCCAGCAAAGTCAGAAAACTTACAACACAGAAATCCAAGCTCATCTCTGACCTCAAGATTGAGAACCATTTAAATTCCAAGAATAAGTAGCTGACAAAGATAATTTTCACAGATTAACATTTTTCACCTGGGTTTTATATTTCGAGAAGAAATACACACTGCATTGGTTATGCATTGATCAAACTTTTATTGTGCCAGCTGTACTTCATAGACCTGAAAAAGTGATTCAAGCAAAACAAAAGAGAACATAAAAGCACAACTATAATGGTTTTAAATCCCAAAGAGGCAATCACAAGTTTGATTCCAGTGATGCAGCTGGACTCCATTGGAAGACTAAACACCTTATCCATATTAAGTAGTTATGAAGGCTAGGGCTCGGGATGTAAATAATAAATTTGCACTGCAGTCATATTTGTAAAGTACATCCCTTTTAATAAGTGGAAAGAATATGGCAATAACTTTGACACTAATTCATGTGCAAAGGAGAATTTTACAGAGTTCAAATGTGTTAAGGCAGGTAAAAATGTGAGGTATGTAACAACTAATCATTGGGATAAAACAAATGAAAAAAGATTAGAGTAATGTGCATAGGTTTGGATTGTAACTCTTTAACCAGTTGGAGCTGGGTTCAGCCTAATGTAGCTTTTTGTATGCATGATGTTTCTCCGCCTCTCTTTAAAAGAAAAATGAAAGTAAATGGGGCATTGTGCTGCTTCCCAAATTAATTCACAAAAGCCTAGGACAAGGCACTTACAGAACTAATCATTGCATAGTTGAGAATTTCTTTCTCTTCCCAAATTTTTAGACACAGGAATGAGAATTTATTTATACAGGATCCCATCCAACATTAAGCAATTAAGCTGGGGCTCTTCCAGCGGCACCCCCGCCTCCCCCCAGTGCTCCAAATATGCTCATTAATTCATTAATCTGACATTTAGTGCCTGTTACATATCGAGCACCAAGGAAGCAAAGATCAGAAGGCATTGCCCCAGACTTCAAGGTGCCACAGTGTAATGGAAGAAATAGATGGGCACACAGAAGTCCCCAGGACAAAGAAATAATAGCTAAAGTAGGATAATTCACAATGCGAGGGAGCAGATAAAAGGGACACTTAATTTTTTTTTTTTTTTTTTTTGTCTTAGGGGAGGGATCTCAGACAAAGACTTAAAAGAAGAGAGAGACTTAGGTAGTGTTTAAATAACATCTGACAACCCACTTGGGGCTCCTTTCCAAATCTTGCTGTTTGTAACAAATTACTGGGGGTTGCTCTGTGTTTAGCCCATTTTTCCTGGAAAGACAGTTCAAAACAATTAAGCCCAATTCTTACCAAGAAGAACCTGAAGATTACCCACAGAGTGAAACATAAAATTGGTTTCCTACCTCATGGCAAACATAAAGAGGGATTTAAACATTAAATGTAAAAAGCAAAAATTTAGAAGAAAATATAGGATAATGTTTTATGAAGTTGAGGTGCTTCTTAATTAATACTCAAAACAGGGAAAAAAGCCTAAAGGAAAATATAGAAAATTTTTAAAATGTGAAAATTTGAATTTTCTTTTTATTAAAAGGCAAAAAAAAAAAAAAACGGTGAAAAGATAGCCCACAGATTGGAGAAGATATTTTCAACTTGTATAACCAAAACAGGATCAGCATCTAGTAAATATGGTATTTAGAAAGCAATAAGGAAAAAAAGAACAGAAAAATGGACTAAGAAATTAAAGGGGAATAACACGTGAAAAGATGCTCCACCTCATCAGTAATCAGGAAAATGCAAATGAAGAACCACAGATTTCACACTCATCAGATTGGCAAAAAAACAAAAAGATTGACAATACAAACACTTGTTAAGAATGTGGAGCCACAGGAGCTCTCATACACTGCTGGTGGGATTGTAAATTAGTACATCCACTTTGAAGAACAATATGGCAAAATCTAGTAAGGGTGAAGATGTGAACACTTTATAACCCAGCCATTACAATTCTCATTTATATATCCTAGAGCAACTCTCACATATGTACACAGAACACAGGTTGGTTGTGAAATAGCTGAAATGTGTATTAATGGAATGGGTAAATTGTGGTATATTCATATGATAAAATACTGTACAGCAGTGAACATTAATAAACAGATATAGAGTAAAAAGGGAAGGTGAGATGAAAATGAAAAAAGAAACCAAGCCCTAGTATTAAAGAGAAGCTGATGCTGGAGCAGCCCATGGGGTTTGTGAAATTAATAGAAGCCCTTGGGACTGGAGTCTGGAGCTTGAATGCCTACACAGAACAAGAGATGGGGCTACAACTCATCCAGAACAGGGAAGCAGGATCAGAACTCTATATAGAAAGTTTCTGGCTTCAAAGTCATCCCTGTCTCCAGCATTTCGAAAAACTCTATTCACGGGCTCAGTGAAGCAGCCAGCGCACTTTGAAATAGAAGAAAGTCACCCACAAGAACTTGAAGTCTTATGCTTGTACCATTGCAGGTCAAGTGTCCAAAGAGTACCAAAAAATGATGAGAAAACTCCATGATGAGTAATCAACATAGTTATTCTTCAAGAGTAAGGACAAGACTATGAGACTTTTAGTAAATGAACCAGCTTATCACTCACAGATACTCAGTATAAGAAATACTAAAAGCTGAATTTTAGAAAGAAGGAAACTAGACCCAGAAAGACCCAGACGAAGAATGAAATCATGTGGGAAATAAAGGTAAATCTAAAGAAAAAAAATGTTCATACAGGCAAAGTTATAACAATATTAACTGATGGGGGTGGTGGTTGTTGAAAATCATATGGAACTAAAATATGAGATCAGAATAACATGGAAAACTCTAAAGCAGAAATTGGATTGAAGAGTACTGCAGCCATAGTAATATAAGATATATATTTAGATATATAGATTAACTTTAGACTTTATTATGTGAAGTATACTTGTTAACTCTTTTTGTTAACCTCTTGTCAGTTAACTCGTTTGCATGTGTTGTGTTCTGTCTTGACTCATTTTGATAAGCCTTGAATATACATTATAAATCTAGAAAGATTGTAAACAAATGAGCTTAGCTGTCAATTCAAAATGTAAATCCACAGAAGTAAATTAAACGAATTTGTAAAATTAGAACAAAAATTTATGATATAGAAAATACATATGCAATAGGAAGGATCAACAAAAGCAAAAGCAAGTTCTTCAGAGGAATAGAAAAATGCTATCAAGATTGCTCAAGAAAAAGAGAACAGAAACAAATGAACAATATTAGGTTGCGAAGGGGCTATGACAACAGTGTAAATTAAATAAATCATAAGAGAACAACTTGAAAACCTTTATGCTCATAAATCTTAATAAATATTTAGCTTAAATGAACAAGTGAAAATATAAATCACAGAATCTGGCTTGAAAATTATTAGGAAACCCTTATGTCCCCAAAGAATTTAAAGCATTAATGAAAATCTACTCCCTAAAAGCTCCACATCCAGATGGAGTTAGAAGTAAGTTCTATCAGAATGTCAAGAAAAAGAAAGTACCTATCTTATCCACTATTCCAGAAAATAAAATGATAGGAAAAGCTCTCCACCTGCCTGTATGGGTCTGGTATACCCTTGATGCAGAAAGCAGACAAGGACAGTATGAGAAATGAAAATTATAGTCCAATCTTATATATAAGCATAGATGAAAAAAATCCAAAATAAGCTATTATCAAACCAAATAAAATATGGGAAAAGATACATCATGACAAAGAAGGGTTTGTCTCAGGAATGCAAAAATGATAATAGGAGCTCCGAGTCCTGTCTGCGGAGGAATTACATTGATTTAGTGTTTCTCTTACTATCTACTGTCCAAATGGAGAGATCTCGAAAAAATTCTAGAAGTCTCTTAAAGGAAATCCTAGGAATTACTAGTGAGGTTTTACAATTTAAGGATAGCAAATTATTTCTAGTTTACTAACCATGACTTAATAGCCATCCTGTGGTAGAATAGAACTATAGCATGGCATAGCTGGAGCAGATCTGAGAGACTCTATAGTAAAAGCACATTCTCTCAGGAGGACAGTAACATCATTCTGTACCTTGAATTTTTTTCCATACAAAATGCCTGGCATTAAATTAAAAGAAAAATTGCCAGGCATGTTGGAAGACAAGAAGAAACAATGAAAAATCAAGAGAAAAAATATGAACAAACCTAAGGTGATTCATATATTAGAATTTTTAGGCACAGACTTTTACATAACTGTAATTAGTAAGTTCAGGAAAATAAATGACAGGATGGAGAATTTCATGAGACAAATGAAATCTATTTTTTAAAGAGAATTATGTGGAGATTCTAGAACATCACAATGTATTAACTTAAATTAAGAAGTAAACAGGTGGCTCTAACAATAGATTAGATGATGCTGAAGAAAAGATTAGTGAACTGAAAGCTAGGTCAGTAGAAAATATCCAGACTGAAATAGAGAGAGTAAAAGGATGAAACACATACACTCACACGCACACACAAATACCCTATAAGAAACATCTGAGACAGAATAAGGGTCCTTGAAGTGGGACACTGTCAGGGTGTTTGGGAATGGCTCACCAAAGTTGCAGAGGTGGGCCTCAGGGATGTGACACAAAATATCCAAAGCTTGTGCAACTAAATACAAATGGAATTAGTACTCCAATTATAAAACAGGGATTATCCAAATAAATTGAACAACAATGGAAACAGCTAGATACTACTTAAAGAGAAACACCTTAAAAATAAGGATGCAGGAAATGGAAATAAAAGTATGGAAAAGAAAACACATGCCACCTAAACATAGCCAAAAAGAAGCTAGTGTAGCTATATCAATGTCAGTCAATATAGAATTTAAGACATGAAGCAGTTCTGTAAAAAAAGTACAAACTTTCATAAAAAAAGATTCAATCCATTATGAAGATGTAACAGTTTTAACTTTGTATAGATTCAAAATATATAAAGAAAAAAAATGATAGAAATAAATCTAATCAGGGCAAAAGGAAATTATCCTATTCATTGAACAAACTCAATACATATTTATAGAGTATGCATAATGATGAAACTGGAGGAGGCAACTGTACCCAAGGTGTGAATTTAGGGGTGAAAAATGACTCCCATGTTGCCTCAAACAGTGTTTAGAATTTCATGTATTGAGATATGTTCCTTTAAGAATTTTTAGTCTTGGGGTTTTATTGACAGCTGAGAGCAGAACTTCATGGTGAATGAGACCATCATGCGGGCGGGGAATGGGAGGTGAAGGGAGGTCAAAGAAGAGGACACACTTGATCAATTTTATAATTTCCCTATTTTCAACCCTGCCAGTTAATACCTAAAATCTGTATAGCCAGCTGTTCTTCCTTATATGTAGAATATAACCATTTGCACATATTTTGATTGCCGTTTTTGATTCTTATAAACCCAGATACACTCCTACACTTGTCTAGTTGCTTCAGAACATCAGGTAGAATGTCTGTTATCTACTGCCTTTCTTTGAATAATTTGTCATAGACTTAAAATTCACAATTGTTTCCACTCCATAAGGCAGCATCAAACAATGACACCCAATTTCCTACGGCCATTTTCTTTGTAGCTAATTTTCTTGTAAACTGAACTATTGAAAAAAGAACATTTATGACATGATTGTATGTTATTGCTTTATGAAAATACATATTGCAGGCATGCTTGCACTGTGCTAGTGCAGATCTTTTGAATTTTTCAGGCTGCAAACATGCTACTTCTCTTTACTTCATATAAGTCTCTATTAGCCTGAGGCTTTTTCACCTCTCTCATCGGATATGATAGGGCTAGTGTGTAGGAATCAAGTCATTAAGGGATGACATAGGTTCTGAGGTGGAATAAATTATTTTATCATGTCTCCTTCCACAGGTACTAGTTTAAAAGGAATGAAGTATCTTTAAACCCAGGCAAGTGCCAGCCCTGCAGCATGTCCCATGCATACAGGAGCTCCTGCCTAAGCTGTTACCCAAGGAAGCATTCTACCTAGCCACTGAGAGCTTCATCTTTGGAGTATGGAAGACCCGAATGTATATCTTGACCCTGCAATATATAGGCTGAGAGATTTGGGGCAGGGCATTTAACTTCTCTGAGGCCCAGTTTTCCTCATGTGTACATTAGGGATAATTTCCATCTCAGAGGGTGTTGATTAACTTAGATAACTCAGGTGAAATCCAGTGCTGACCAAAGAGTGATCAAAATCTTTGGTGATCATCACTATTCCAAGACTTACCTGAAAGGCCTGTGCAGAAGCCATCCTGGGAAGGAGCTCATACCAAGGGAGGAGACGCAAGGTCATTTCAACGTCTTGTCCAAGGGGACAGGTGATTCTGGTGACAGCATGATGCCCAACCCATGGACTGTCCTCCTCCTGACTTCTGCCTAAGTCTTAGGAAGAAGCATTACAACAAAGAGCAAGTAAAAACGTAAAAGAGGTTGTGCTTAGAAGTTAAAGATACTGTAAGCATCACAATGTGACACAGTGGAGATGAAGGGCATTTGCAGTGTCCGGATGATGGCACAAGTGGTAGACATGGGATGAACTGTGGGAGAGCTGGGGGCAGCAGCCAGCAGGAGCTCTAGGTCCTGTCTGTGGCAAGTGGTGCACAACAGCATTCTACCTAGTAGCAGGAGGAATTGCAAGGTGCAAGGACTAATAGGAGAACTACATTCCCAGGGCTAGGCTGGGGGCATTTGACACCGTGCTCAAGCTTCTACCTAGAGATAGGTGAGGGTGGAGCCCGCAAAAAATGTACTTCACCCAGGCCGCTCTGGCTGTGTGAATTTGGGTTCCCTTTATATGCTGGGCAAGACCTCACAGGCATTTAAATGCTAGATGTGAAGTTCTCGACCTTTCTGGAAGGTTGTTTCTGCTCTCGTCTCTCATTTAGAGCGTTCTTAGATCACGGTGAATCATATATCATCATCTATTTGGATTTATTATTAGTTCGGATTTTGCCCAACCTTTGTAGTGTATGGAATATAGTTCTCACGCTTTTTCACTTTTTTCTCGGCATCTTTTTCTCTCCTACTTCCCTGAATTGGCCCTGACGTTCTCTACCCAAACATTCTTGCTTTTCTAACACTTCTTTTTTTTCCCCCATCGTTGTTGCTTGCTTGAGTTTAATCACCCATTACTTTCTATTTCAATGATGACTTTGCAGATCTAACAGAATCCATGTGAGCTGATGGATAGATCAACTGTTCAATTCCGTCCCCTGCTGATGGATACTTGAAAATCATTCTAGCTGTTTATTTTTTCATCGTGTATCTCAAAGTGCTTTTAAAAAATGTCTCATTTAATTAAATTTTCCTAAGGTAAATGTTGAACATATTTAAAAGAAAAAAAAAAACTACCCTTCATTTTTTTAAAATACCAAAGCAGTGTCCTTAGAAGGAACATGAAATTCTGTGTATCTTTTAATAGCAAACAAAAGCAACATTTTTAGAAAGCTGGGAATTCTCCTTGTTTCCAAATCCAGAATGAGGTAAGGCACAAAACACATTTCTAAATTAGCAGCTTTTTATTAATTTAAAATGTATAAGATAAATACATAAAAGAAATGGGAGAAAGAAGGAAGGAGGATGGAAGGATGGAAGTGAAAGAAAGAAAAGAAGTGAGGGAAGGAGGAAGAGATGCCACATGTCCTGGCCCCTGTTTCCTTGAATAGTCTTATCTTTCAACCAGTCCACTCAACACCTTCCACCCCACCCCACCCCACAGGGACACCCTCAGAGCCTCACTGCCCAAACACACTCCAAATGCCCCTTCCTTTCTAAAATTTTCCCTGACTTCCTCATCTATATGTAACAATGGCTCATTATACGTA
The DNA here is from genome assembly GCA_029593785.1 of Cabassous unicinctus. Classification (NCBI taxonomy): domain Eukaryota; kingdom Metazoa; phylum Chordata; class Mammalia; order Cingulata; family Chlamyphoridae; genus Cabassous; species Cabassous unicinctus. Next base: position 8,943 of record JAQZBX010036026.1, read on the forward strand.
TTTATATGATAGAATTTATTGCATAGTCTTTTTTTCCATATCTATCTCTTCCATTAGATCAAGCTCCCCCTGGTCAGGTTCTCTATCTTTCTTTTTCTCTTGATTTTTAAACCTCAACATCCAGTGCAGTGTCTAGCACAAAGACTTTTCTGGTTGAGCTGCATATGTGTGGGAGACTTGCTCATAAAAGGAAGAGTTTGTGACAATTCCCGGGCAGCTATATTTGGAAAAGCCCCTCAACTGTCCTCCTCTATGGTGTTAATATGTGGGTTCCTCTTTCTACAGTCTGTGCCTGCAACCCCTAAGGATGATGACTATCCCAGAAGGACTCTGCAGGAAACAGTGAGGTGCAGTGCTTTCTCCATAAACAGCTACCTAGGTTCAAACCTTGGTTCCTCCAGGCTGTGTGGCTTCCAGCAAGCATTCAACCTTGCTAGTTCTCAGTTTCCTCAACTGTGAAATGAAGAAATTCATGGTCACAGCTGTTGTGAGGAAGAAATGAGGTAATCCATATAAAAATAGCACATATTTGTGGACTAGGCACTGTTCTGAGTGCTTTGCCTAATACCTTATTAATAACAACCATATGAGATAAATACTATTTTATCACTTGACAGCTGAGGAAACTGAGTCACAGAGCCGCTAAGGGACTTTGCAGAGATTACTCAGCTAGTAAGTGGAAGAGCTGAATTCTGTTTCCCAAGTCTTCATTCTTAACCACTCGTTACATTTAAAGCATCATCTTGAACACAGTAAACTCTCATTAAATGTGAACTATCAATATTATTATTTCTTCTTAGCTTTTCTTTATCCCAGGGTTTTCTGTCATCTCCAGATGTCTTTTGAAATTGTTACAGATGCAGTGTAAGGGATATGATATATGCAGTGCTTTCAGGAATGTATTTCCAAGTTCATATAAATAATTACCAAGGGTCACATATCCAAAAACAATTGTGAAGTTACTACTCTGTCATTATGATGTAAAAGGGGTGCTGGTGAAGGAAAGACATTTGTTTTTCCTCCATTACCTCCTGAAAACAAAGGGTAATTCTCTGTTTACTTGTTTATTCATTTATAGGAAAACTGGGCATGATAGTTCAAAATTGCTATATTCAATTTAGGAGTGAGAAGGGTGATACCACATACTAACCACAATTTTAAAAAGCAAATTTCCCATTATCAAACAAACAAATTAACTGGCATAAATGTATGACGAATTGTGAAAGAGTTGATGAAACCAATTGCCAAATAGCAATCCATTCAGATAACTCAGTGTTCAACACGTTTTAGCTCAGAATATATGAAAAGTCTTTATTTAGCAAAAGCAGGAATCAAGATACTAATCTCATTTTATTTTCTTGAGGATAATGTGATTATAATAGAAATAATTTGATGATCATTAGTGTGAACAATTTCTGGGCTCAGTTCACTAGAAAATGCATTTATTTGTGTCAGTAAAGAAATGTGATTATATAGTACAGAAGGATAGGAGATTAGAGGTCTTTTTTTGGGGTAGAGGGGGTAGGCAACTTATGTTACAGAAGATTACCACAAAAGTAAAGTGATGTTCACAAAACCATAGAGCAAAGAGCACCAGAATCCAGGACTCCTGCCTTAAAGTCTCATTGTTACTTGGATAATCCTCATGACTCAGTCCATAACGCCTTGGAAATGTATTCAACCCGGGGCATGCTTTGGGGCCAGAAGGGTGCTGGCAGGACTTCATTCCCAAAGGGTGAGGGACAGTGTGGAGGGCGCAGGGGACTCTGTTTCTCAGTAGCCTGCCCCCCACTGGCATGGCCCACCCACTGCAGGTGGTTTTCACCACATTCTCCCACCATGTGAACTGGCACAATTGAGTCTTCAGATCACCTGGTCCTGATTTAACTCAAGCTAAGCATCATCATAGAAATAATGGTAACTTACCCCCCCATCCTTTCCAATAGCTAAACCTCGTGTTTTTTTCTTATCTTACTATATTTGCTAGAACGGTCAGAAAATGTTAACAATATCATAAGAATGACTCTTTTAGTCTTATCCTTGATTTCATGTCATGCCTCTCCCCAGTCCTGTGCTAATGAAAAAAACTGGGATTCAGTGTCAAAACTCTCAGCATAATTTAGGTGCCACGGACACATAGTGGTCAACCAGCTATACCTCCACAGTTCCACTAACAGGAAATAGCAAAGACAGTGTAAACGACTTGCCATTCTTGCTCCAGAATTTTCCCATGAGTAGAAAGTGTTCTTCTCTATCCTATTTACTTAGAGTTTTTGTTTTTCCCATTAAAAAAAAAGGAAAGCATATGCTTGGCATTTCTCAAGGTGATTATATGCTTTTTCTCATTTGACTATTACTATCCTAGATTATATTAATTAATTTCAAAATATTAAATCATTCTTAAATTCCTGGCTAAACTGTTCCTTGGCCATGGTATTTGATCTCTTACATTTTGTTAATGTTTTATTTAGGTTTTAAATATATATATATTAGCAAGTGACCTTTTTTTAGAAATTTATTTTAAAATCAAGGTTTAGTATCAATGTTTTGGTAACTTATTCACATCATTTGAGGAATATCTATCTTTTGCTATGCTCTGGAATTTAAAATTATATAAGAATTATCTATTTCTTACAGGGTCCATCATCTTGCCTGTAAAACCATATGGCTGAGTAATTCTTGGAATATATTTTCAATTTTGTCCAGGATTATTGGTATATTCAAATTTTCTCCCTTGTCTTCAGTCAGGCTTAGTTATTTTAATTTTCCTAGAAAATTACTCATTTTATCTATATCTTCAAATTTAGTACCAAAGAATTATTAGTACTCACTTTTAGTTGTTATATTCTCTTCTCTATATTTGATATTTTAATTCTAAATGTTGTATATTTGTATTCTTTCTTTCTCATCATTTTTACCCATATTGCTTATTGCATCCCAGATGAAACAATTTTTGGATTAAATTATTAATTCTTTTGTTGTTTTGTTTAATTTTATACTTTTATATGTACTATTTCCAACCTCCTAATTTCCATACTTAGCTCATTTGGTTTCGTTTTTATGATTCAATAAAAGCATTCATGACTGTGAGTACTGTTCTTTGGCTACACCATCTTCTAAATTCTCCTAAGCATAGGAGAAATTATCATCAATTTCTAAAATGTCTTATTTTATTTTTTTTTCCTCTTTGAACTTCATTTTTTATGAGATTTAAAAAAACCCTCCAAGTAGTTCATTTATTGTTTTACAATTTTTGTATAGTAGCTAACATGATTCCCTTATACATTTTCTTTTTGATTTTTGAAATTTTATTTGAAGCTTATTATATGATTATTATATTATTGTTGAAGGGCACTGGAAAGGAATATATATTCTCTGAAAGTACAAACTTATAAATATCTTCTTTACTATAAAATGGAAATATCTTTTTTTCTGATAATCCTGAAAACATATGCTTTATTTTAAAAATGAAATTCAAGTGCTCAAGAAATGCATACTCTATAAAGACACATGCCTCCTAGTCCATGACCTCCTATTTTCAAACTGGAAACAGTACAGACACCTTTAAATTTCAGCATCTATAATCTTTAACCATTACATAGCATTTTATTATGTGGATATGTCAAGGTTTACTTAACCTAACTTTTAGTCATTCATTCATTCATTCATTCATTCATTCAGCAAACAAGCAAGGACATATGGAGAGGCTTCTAAATGCCAGGATCCATGCTGAGCATCCACCATACAAGAGTAAAGAAGACACCCACATTCCGTTTCACAGATCTTTCACTATGAAAATAATTCTCCAGTGACTGTCCTATCCTATACATCTTTGGCATTTGCTTAAATATTAGCTTCCGACAACTTCCCTAAGGTGAAATTCTTGGACCAAAGGAAAAGCACAGTGAAAATTTTGTAACGTATTATCAGTGTCCTCCACGTGTTTTTCTCTTAATATAGGAGTTGAGTTGGACTTTGGTTTCTGAGTAAAGGTATGTATTTCTCCCTCACAAAAGACTGGAGAAAAGCAATTCATCTGCTAAATCGGACTGAAATTGACTTTCTGCTCCAATCTCCTGGACTGTGACTTCCATTCTCAGGAACATCTCATTGTAGAAGGGCTGCTGGATGTCCAGTTCTGATATCCAAGTTGCAGAACATACAAAGGAGGAAATATGGAATAGCAGAAGTGGTGTACCTCCCAGATGAGGCACTTCCTTTAAGCAGACTCCCCAGAAGTCCCACACAACACGACTGCTTCCATCTCATGGGCAGAGCATAGTCACATGACCACACATAGCTTCAAGGAAGGTTCAAGCCCCTGCATTAAAGAAGAGACAAGGGGCTCTTGGGCACCCAATTAACAATCTCTGCCACTCTCACAAACAAAATGTATGGTCACTTGGTCACTCTTACTAATATTTGCCAGTATGAAGATATAATAACATTATCATTTTAAATGCCTACTTGAATATTTTTGTCATAGAACAGAGTTTTATATCTTTTATTTGATGTTTCCCTATGCGTGCCTATTCATGACCCTTACGCATTTTTTTCCCTGTTATTTGCTTTCTTCCTGTTGACTCTTAAGAGATTTTTAGTGGTTAAAAATATTAAACTTTTGTCTGACATTTATATTGTAGGTGTTTTCCAACTTATTGTTTAACTTTTAAGTTAGTCTTTGGTATTTGCTGCTGAAGAGAAATATTTCCATTCTTGTGATGAAATATTGCTTCCTTTACTTTTAGGTTTTTAGCTTTTGGTTCATTCTAGAGAGTTCTTCCCTACATTTAGTTTTTAAAATATTCTCATAGATAGATGCTTTTTTAATGGCCTTCATTATTTATTTTATTCAGATAGAGGATTTTTTTAATTGCCAACTTTATTAGGCTTCTACTAAATATTTTTTATTTTAAGTTTTCTTTCCATATTTCAAAAAAAGGGTTTTTTTTGTTAAAATTTTTATTTTTTATTTTTAAAGAAGCTTTAGATTACATAAATGTTATCTATATAGGGGATTTCCATATGCCCCACCCCCTCCCCATCCCACACTTTCCCACATTGACAACATCTTTCATTAGTGTGGTACATTTTTACAATTGATGAACACATATTGAAGCATTGCTACTAACCATGGTCTATAGTTTACATTACAGTTTTCACTTTGCACTGCACAATTTTATCGATTTTGACAAAATGGCCTGTATCTTGCAATGTCATGCAGGACAATTTCAATGTCCAAAAACTGCCCCATTTTGCACCTATTCTTCCCTCTCCTTCCCCTCAGAACCTCTGGTAGCCACTGCCTATGTATCAATGATAGAAGTTCTTCCATTGCTAGAATAATAATTCTACTTTAGTCCATAGTTGCATTCTCCCCTTAGGATTGTTCATTCTTCAATCTTGGGGATTTGGGGATGGTGATGCCTGCTCTGTTTCTGATTGAGAGGGGGCTTAGATCCCATGTGACAAATGGATGGAACTGTCTTGCTAGCAGTTGTAGATACTCTGTTTTTCGGGATGGACATTGCCCATCATCATCCTAAAAAAAGATTATTTGTTACACAGAGGTCCATGGTTATTGTATCATCACTAACATTTTTCCTTATCAGTATAACATGGCCCTCTTTATTCAAACTTTTTCCTTCATCTATTTTGTCTTATATTAATATATGAATATGTTTTTTGTGTGTTACTGTTACTGCTTTTCCTCACATAGTGTGTTACTTTTAAACATTTTCTGTCACTTTTTTTTTTTTTTGAAGGCTCTTCTTTAGCACTCCAAATTCTGTTTTAGTGAGCAGTCCGAGTGAGCTCTCTAAGGTACAAATACAACCAGATCTTTTGCCTGCTTAAAATACCCAATGACTTCCCACCATCCACAGAATCAAATCCAGACTCTGAAACTAGGTATTCAAGACCCTGAAAGATCACACCTCTCTCTTTGTTCTAACCTCATCTGCCATCATTGCCTCACCTTTAGCCTAGACCTCCGTTCTTTGCACATGCTGTGTCTCTAACTGGAATTGTTCCACCTGGCAAATGCCTATGTGCCTTTCAGGAGCCATCTTCAACTTCACACTCTCAGTGAAGCCTTCCCCAAACCATTTCCTTAAGTGGTTATCTTTGTTCATAACTGTGTTCATATTGGCATATGAACTTGTGCTGTATGTCCTTGTTTATTAGGTCTGTCTCCCTCCACCGTCCCTCTAGACTGAGGTCCTTAAATGTAGGGTCCATGGATGGACCATCCCATCCAGAGCAGTGCCTAGCATGAGGTGGCCACTCCAGAGAGACTTGATGAATGAATGAATGAATGAATGAGTGCTTTCCTAAGTGTCTAATTTTTTTAAATGAAATTTTATTGAAGTGTATAATTCATACATGAATATACATAAACAATAAATGTATAGTAAAATTTGTGAAATTACAAAACCAATGTGCATATCATCATACAAGGCTACCATACATCACCAAAACATCAACACCTTGCATTGTTGTGAAACATTTGTTACAAACTATGAAAGAACAAATCAAAATATTATTACTAACTATAGCTTATATCTTAAATTTGGTGATTTCCCACCAATCCAGCCAGCTATTAACACCCTATATTAGTATTATATATTTGTTACATTGAGGAGAAAATGTGCTCATATTTGTCCTGTTAACCACAGTCCATCATCCACCACTGGATTCCCTGTGTTATACAGTCCCATGCTTTGTACAATACATTCAAAGGGTACACTCAGTGGCTCTCATTTTCATCCCAGAGTTGTACTGTCATCATCTCAGTCCATTTTTGAATGTTTTCATTACCCCCAAAGGAAAAATCCCATACAGCTTTATACCCCCCTACTGTTGTCCCTTAGTACTGAAAAAATATCTTCTTGCCATTGTTGCAAAATATAACAATATTACCATTAAACATCATCCATAAGTTACATTAGTTGTAATTTTCCTGTGTATCATCATAGTCTTAACACTTTGTAAAAGGACATGCTTATATTTATACTATTAACTCAATCTTCATCCACCACTGAAAGCACTGTTATACATACCCTAGATTATTCTCTAGTTTCCTTTCAAATGACATTTACTTCCATGTACTACACTTTTCACCAACAATCACATTTATATATCAGCAGTGTTAGTTATACTCATTATAATGTGTTGCTCTCAGCTCTATTCATTTCCAGACTTTTACAATGAACCTTACCTTATGAGATAGGGGTCCTCTTTCTTTCTTTTGGATATGATTATCCAGTTCTCCCAGCACCATGTTCATGACTAGAATGTTCTGGCCCAGCTGGGTGGGCTTAACAGCCTTGCCAAAAATCACTTGATTGTATATGTGAGGGTCTATTTCTGAGTTCTCAGTTCGGTTCCATTAGTCAATCTGTCTGTCTTTAAGCCAGTGCCATGCTGTTTTTACCACTTTAAAGTCAGGAAGTGAGAATCTTCCAACTTCATTCTTCTTTTTAAAAACATTTTTGGCTATTCGGGGCCCCTTACCCTTCAAAATCTATTTGATAATTGGCTTTACCATTTCTGCAAAAAAAGGTTGTTGGGATTTTTAATTGGGATTGCATTGAATCTGTAAACCAGTTTGGGTAGAATTAACATCTTAATGATATTTAGTCTTCCAGACCATGAACATGAAATGTCTTTCCATTTATTTACGTCTTCTTTGGTTTCTTTAAGCAATGTTTTGTAGTTTTCTGAACACAGGTCCTTTATGTCCTTGGTTAAGTTTATTCCTAAGTATTTGATTATTTTAGCCACTATTATAAATGGCATTTTTTCCCCTGATTTCCTCCTCAGATTGCTCATCAGTAGTGTAGTTGCTTATTAATCTTTTCTAGATATAGGGTAATATCATCAGTGAATAATGAAAGCTTTATTTCTTTCCTTCCTACTTGGGTGACTTTTTTTCCTTATTCTTTATTGTAGCCTAATCTAGAACTTCTAGCACAATATTGAATAGCAGTGGTGACAGCGGGCATCCTTGTCTTGCCCCTAATCTCAGTGGGAAAGCTTTCAGTCTTTCCCCATTGAGTACAATGCTAGCTGTAGGTTTTTCATGTGCACTTTAACATATTGAGAAAACTTCCTTTTATTCCTATCTTCTGGAGTGTTTTTATCAAGAAAGCGTGCAGTATTTTGTCCAATGCTTTTTCTGCATCAATCAAGAGGATCAACTGCTTTTTCTTCTTCAATTTATTAATATGGTTTATTACATAATTGATTTTCTTGTGTTGAAAAACCCTAGCATACCTGGAGTAAAACCCATTTGACTATGGTACATAATTCTTTTAATGTGCTTTTGGATTTGGTTTGAAAGTATTTTGTTGAGGATTTTTGCGTATCTATTCATTAGAAATATCGGTCTGTAATTTTCTTTTTTTTTTTTCTTAGTATCTTTATTGGGTTTTGGTATCAGGGTGATGTTGGCTTCATAGAATGAGTTTCATAGCATTCTTTCCTGTTCAATTTTTGGAAGAGCTTGAGCAAGATTGGTATTAGATCATCTTTGAATGGTTGGTAGAATTCACCTGTGAAGCCATCTGGTCCTGGGCTTTTCATCTTTGGGAGGTTTTTAATGACTGTTTCAATCTCTTTACTTGTGATTGGTTTGTTGAGGTCTTCTATTTCTTCTAGAGTCAATGTAGGTGGTTCATGGTGTTTCTAGGAATTTGTCCATCTCATCTACCTTGTCTAGATTTTTGGTATTCAGCTGTTCATAGCATCCTCTTATGATCGCTCTCATTTCTGTGGATAATGCCCCCCTTCTCATTTCTGATTTTACTTATTTGCATCTTCTCTCTTTTTTGCTTTGTCATTCTGGTTAAGAATTTGTTGATTTCGTTGATCTACTTGAAGAACCAACTTTTGGTTTTGTTGATTCTATTTTTTCAATTGTTGTTCTCAATTTAATTTATTTCTGCTCTGATCTTTACTGTTTCTTTCCTTCAGCTTTTTGGGATTAGTTTGCTGTTCTTTATTTAGTTCCTCCAGGTGTGCAGTTAGATCTTCAACACCTACTCTCCAGTTTATTGGACTCACCCAGGACAACTAACAAGGAGATGAGGATGGATAATCACCACACCAAGGAACTGAGAGAGTAAGTATTGCAACTCCGCTGAGGCTCCGGCCCAGCTGGCACATGGACAACCCAAAGATTTCAGTCTCTTGGACATATACCTTCAAACTCCAGCACCAAGTATAGGTTTAAATAGAAGGGACAGATAAGCCATGTGTAGGGAAGCCATAATTGAGTCCCACTCTGTCACTCTCAGGAGCCCAAACTCCAAAATAGGACCCACTGGCAAGGTACCAAACTCCGGAGCTATCTGCCCTGACCATAGGACCTGGATGTCTCCAGAGCCCTCAGGAGCCCCACTATTTGGGGGTAGTATCCACTTTGGCAGTCTATGAGATCCTGCTGAGATGTGCATAAGCGTTATTTCTGGGATGACCTCCTGACTCACTTTGAAGTCTCTTAGCCATATAAATTCATTTGTCTTTACCTTTTCCCCTTTTTATTCAAGGTCTTTTTCCAGTTGCATCTCCAGCCAGTGCTTGGTAGTAATCCATTGATGCCAGGGAAGCTTATCCCCAGGAATCATGTCCCATGCTGGAGGGAAGGTAATGCATTTATATGCTGAGTTTGGCTTAGAGAGAGGCCACATTTGAGCAAAAAGGAGGCTTTCAGGAAGCAACTCTTAGGCACCCCAAAACACTAGGCTAACTTTCAATTTCAAGAGCAAAGGCTCATAAGCATAGTCTTCAATATCAAGGGTCTATCAATAGATCATCCTCCTTCGCCAGTCATTGCCCTTACACTTGGGAGACTTTTGCTGCTCCATTAGAGAATGTGGCTGAGCTCTCCAGGATGAGAATTCAGTATTCTCTCGGTTATTGTGTTAGTCTCCACCCACTGTGACAATGTCCCACGAACATTTGAACATATTTACATACCTTATATGTATGCCCAGGTGAACTTCCTCCCATGTGACCCCCATCACTGACACCCCACACCAATGATCTTCCCCTGCTCCAGTTGTAAGCCTTCAGTGACCCAAAGCTTCTTCAAAAATGAAGCCAATAAAATAGTCAAATACAATTAATAGGAAAATGAAGTAATAATGATAAGTTTAAATATATGAAATAAAATACATGAATTTTTTTTAAAAACTAAAACTAAAATAAAAAGATTGGGCTATTAAAAAATAATGAAAAATATTAAGAATTTTTTTTTTGACATTTTGCTTTTCATCACTGTGATATCTGATATCCTGTATGTACAGTCACATTTCCTTCCATTTATTTCCCAATGCCTTACTTTTTTTCATTTTGTTTTCAAAGTTAGGTCACAGTAAAGTCACATACAGAATACAGGGGACTCCCATATACCCAACCTCCCCCTTTTCCCCCTTCCTATATTAACACATTTTGTATGTGGATGGTACCTTAGTTACAACTGATATACAAATAGTGAAACATAGCTACAACCATTGTCAATGGTTTACATTATGGTTTACATTTTAGACCGTACACTTTTATAAATTTTGATGATATTAATATGGTCTGTGTCCATTATTGCAAGATCATGTAGAACACTTCCATTGCCCACTAAATACCCCTTATTCCATCTATTTTATTCCTCCTTTCCCCTCTCCTCGGGGACCAAGGCGACACCCCAGCTTCACTCCTTAGATGACAAGATTCATAGTTACTTGCATCAACACTGAGGCCTTGATACACTGGTTTGTCCTCACCTATTAGGAACTGCCCATGCTCTCAAGAGACTCCCGCCTTCTATTTGTGAAAATATCGGTCCTCTCCAGGATGGGAGTCCTACTTCTTCCTGCTCATTGTGTAGGTCTCCACCCACTGATTCAACACATTATGACAAAATGATCACTCACACACTCTTTAGAAGCCTGCTCCAGGTGTACCCTGTCCTGAATGCCCCCTCAACCAACACCCTAAACCAGTAACCCTTCCTTGTCTTGTTTCCATAAGAGCGTTCCCAACATTGTACTTTTGACTACATACCCGCCAATCCCCAGTGTTCACCTGGTCCCTCTCCCAACCCTCCCCCCAGTTCCCTGGACCTTCCACCCCACTCTCTGCAATCTACCCACCTGTCAAACCTGCACCGCCCAACCCAACAATATCACTACCCTCCTGTCATATCCCTTCAATGCGCAACTGCACACTTTCACCTTATCACAGATTATGTCCGTATGGGCGTTGGCTCATAACCTTCTTCTCCCTTTCTATTTCCTGTATACCTATCTTCCAGACAATAGCTCTCTGAGTCTGCTTAATTTGCTTAATTCATATCAGTGAGGTCATGTAATATTTGTCCTTCAATGCCTGTCTTGCTTCACTCAGCATAAGGTGTTCTTTTCAATGTTGAGAGTGACGTATTGAAGTCTCCAACTATTATTGGAAAGACATCTATTTTCCCTTCATTTTTGCCAGTGTATGCTTCATGTATACACTGGCAAAAATGCACCAGTTTAGCTGCATAAATATTTATTATAATTATTTCTTCTTGGTGAATTGCCCCTTTATTAATATATAATGATGTTCTTCATTCCTTATAACAGTTTTGTATTTAAAATCTATTTTGTCTGGTATTAGTATCGCTACTCCAGATCATTTTGGTTATTATTTGCATGGAATATCTTTTTCCAACCTTTCACTTTCAACCTGGTTGTACCCTTACATCTGAGGTGGTTCTCTTGTAGGCAGCATATAGATGGATCATATTTTTTTAATCCATTCTATCAGCCTATGTCTTTTGATTTGGAAATTCAAACCATTAACATTCAATGTTATTACTGTAAAGGCATTACTTACTTTGTCCATTTTAGCCTTTAACTTTCCATTGTCATATCTTACTGTTGTCTGTCTTTTTACCCTTTAATTTACTCTTCCTAATAATCTTCATTTCTACACTCCTCTCCAAGTCCCTCATTCTTGTTTTATCCCTTCAGGATGCAGCACTCCCTTTAGTGTCTCTTGTAATTCTGGTCTTTTGGTAACATACTCTCTCAGTTTTTGTTTGTCTGTGAAGACTTTAAACTCACCCTCAGTTTTGAAGAACAGTTTTGTCATATACATAATTCTTGGCTGGCAATTTTTCTTTTTCAGTACATTAAATACATCATACCACTGTCTTCTCCCCTCCATGGTTTCTGATGAGAGGTTGGCACTTAGTCTTATTGAGGTTCCCTTGTATGTGATGCTTTGATATTCTTTTGCTGCTTTCAGAATCTTCTCTTTGTCTCTGATATTTGTCATTGCGAATAGTATGTGTGTCAGAGTAGGTCTATTTGGATTTCTTCTATTTGGGATGCATTGTCCTTCTTGGATATTGATATTTATGTCTTTCATAAGGGTTGGGAAGTTTTTAGTCATTATTTCTTCAAATATTCTTTCTGCCCCTTTTCCATTCTCTTCCCCTTCTGGGACATAAATAATGTGTATATTTGTGTGCTTCACATTGTCATTCAATTCCCTGAGACCCTGTTTCATTTTCCCCATTCTTTTCTCTTTCTGTTCTCCTTTCTTTTCAAGTTTAGATGTTCTGTCCTCAATATCACTAATTTTACCCTCCATCAATTCAGATCTGCTATTATGTGCCTCTAACGTATTTTTAATCTCATCCATTCCCATAAGTTCTGTTACTTTTCTTTGCAGGCTTTCAAACTATTCTTTTTGCTCATCCAATGTCTTCTTAATATCCTTTATATCTTTAGTCATATTTTCATTCAATTCTGTTGATTGATTTAGGAGATTTGGGTAATTATCATTAATTAGTTGTCTCATATCCTGTATCAATTCAGGATATTTGCTTTGTTCCTTTGGTTGAGCCATCTCTTCCTGTTTCCTACTATGGTTTGTAATTTTTTTTTAAACTGCTGTCTCAGCATTTGAATATGTTCGGGAATTTATTCTGAGATCAATTTCTTTCTCTAGTGTTTTTTTTGCTCATGGCTCTTTTTATTTTTGGTTCAACTTATTCTGAGTCTTTAAAATTGTCCAGCTTAAGGTGTCAAAATCGGGCCAGGGTTTCACTAATGGGGAGCTGATTTTGTCCCAGGATTTCAGGTTAAGAGAGACCAAAAGTAGTTTTCCTCTTGCAGTTTCCCTGCCTGCCAGTAGATGGCTCTTGTTAGTGAACCGTTCCATGGAGGAGTTTCTTTCAACCTCTACTTGCTGTTGTTTCTAGTGTGTGCAGAGCTGAGATCAAAGTAGGCTCTGCTGGCCAAATTCACTGAAGAGAAACCACTCTCTTCCCTCCACCATACTTTCTCTTTTCCCAAGGAGGAAGAAGTGTTCCCCTTTCAGTTGGCTGCCATGGGACATGGGTTTTATCCAGGCTTCCCATCCTGAAATTGATAAATGGATGCCCTTTCTGGCCACTGTGGGGGTTTAGTAACTTACATTTGTTGTTCTGGGTTCTTCGTCTCTCTGTTCCTCGCCCTCTTGGGGGTTGCGCAGCCCTGTCTTTGTCTGCTGACCACCAAAGCAGTTCTCTCAGACAGCTTTTGGCCTTTTTTCCATTGTTTTTGTGAGAGAGCTTAGCCCTACCTGCCTACTCCAACACAATCTCCTTAGAACTCCTCTGCCACTCTTTTTTTTAAGGAGGTATCGGGGATTGAACCAAGGGACCTCATATATGGGAAGCAGGCACTCAACCACCAAGCTATATCCATTCCTTGTCACTTTATTTTTAATATGTATTGTATAAAACAGCTAAGAAAACTTTAACTGAAAATCAGAAATTAGAACAAACTATAGCTTAAACAAATAAGCATAGTTTTTGGGGCTTTCTGTCTCATTTGTTTTGCACTTTAAAAATTATACCAGTCACAAATTCCTTTACACTAATAATGAGCAATCTGAGGAAGAAATCAAAATAAAATTCCATTTACAATAGCAACTAAAATAATCAAATATCTAGGAATAAACTTAACTAAAGATGTAAAGGACTTGTACACAGAAAACTACACAACATTGCTAAAAGAAATCAAAGAAGGCCTGAATAAATGGAAGGATGTCGCATGTTCATGGATTGGAAGACTAAATACCATTAAAGGGGAGCAGATGTGGCTCAAATGGTTGAGCGGCCAGCTTCCCCACATATGAGGTCCCTGGTTCAATCCCCAGTACCTCATAAAAAAAGCATCTTTTGGGAATTGGATATGGCTCAAGTGATTAGGCTCCTGTCTACCATATAGGAGGCCCAGGGTTCGATTCCCATGGTGTCCTGGTGAAGGTGAGTTGGCCCATGCAGAGAGCTGGCCCACGTGGATTGCTGGCCCACGCAGAAGTGCTGGCCCCAGCAGAGAGCTGGTGCAGCAAGATGATGCAATAAAAAGAGACACAAAGGGGAGACAATAAGAGACACAGCAGACAAGGAAGCTGAGGTGGCTCAAGAGATTGAGCACTTCTCTTCCACTCTGGAAGGTCCCAGGATTGGTTCCTGGTGCTGCCTAAAGAGGAAACAAGCAGACACAGAAGAACACACAGTGAATGGACACTGAGAGCAGACAGTGAGTGCAAAACAACAAAGGGGGAGAGAGAAATAAATAAATCAATAAATCTTAAAAAATATATATCATTAAGGTCAATTCTACCTAACTTGATTTACAGATTCAACACAATCCTGATAAAAATTCTAACAGTATTTTTCTACAGAAACAGAAAGTCCAATTACCAAATTTATATGGAAGGGTAAGGGGTCCTGAATAGACAAAAACATCTCAAAAAAGGAAAACAAAGTTGGAGGACTCATACTCCCTGACTTTAAAGCATACCACAAAGTTTCAGTGGTCAAAACGGCATGGTATTGGCACAAGGATATATTGCCCAATGGAACCAAACTGAGAGTTCAGAAATAAACCCAAACTTCTATAGCCAACTGATATTTGACAAGGCTGCCAAGTCCTCTAAATTGGGACAGAATAGTCTCTTTAACAAATGGTGCTAGGAGAACAGGATATCCATATCCAAGAGAATGAAAGAGGATCTCATGCCCTATACAAAAACTAATTCAAAATGGATCAAAATCCTAAATATAAGAGCCAGGACCATTAAGCTCCTGTATGATAATGTAGGGCAGCATCAAGATGACTTTGTGGTTGGTAGTGGTTTCATGGTGCTTTACACCCAAAGCATGAGCAATGAAAGAAAAAATAGATAAATAGGACCTCTTCAAACTTAAACACTTTTGGCTTCATAGTAGTTTGTCAATAAAGTAAAAAGGTGGCCTATGCAATGGAGAAAATATTTGGAAACCAATATCCGATAAGGGTCTAACAGCCAGCATATATAAGGAAATCAAACAGCTCAATTAAAAAAAAAAAAAAAA
>JAQZBX010036027.1:0-16568 GCA_029593785.1 Cabassous unicinctus
GGGGGGGGGGGGGAGGGGCAGCCGTCTGAGTTTTAACAAGCCATCCAGGTGACGCTGATGCCTGCTAAGATTGAGAACCACTGGACTGGGCCAAATGGCCAGTAATGGCAGAGCCAGGAGGAGAATTCACAACTTTTCCTCTAGGCCTCTCCCTGTGAGCTGTTGGGACAGATTAGCAAAAAGGAGGCCATAGGAGGTGAGGAAGGAAACTGTTGTCAGTAAATGGATGGGGCAGGGGTGGGGAGGGACAGCTCTGGGTGAGCCACCGGCTTTTTCACCCAGGATTGGCCCTTTCCTTGGCCTTTCCCTCCAGTACTGGGTTCTGTACTGACCTCAAAGTTCCACAGAGCCAGGCTGGGCAGGCCAGGTCAGAAGGCACCACACTGATGAGGGTTTCCAGGGGGAGGTGGGGATAACCATGCTGGTCTCCTGGACCCCTGTGAGGGCAGCACCTCGTCTCTACAACCCCCACAAGCTTGCCTAAGAGAAACACCATATTTCCTCTTCCTCCCTTTAGGCAGTAAGGGGTCAGTGGAATTCCTGAGTCAAAAGGCCCTTTTCAGAGAGAGGTGGGAAAGTGATGCTGTGCAGATGTCTCAAATTTTAATGTAAATACAAATTACCTGGAGATCTTGTTAAAATGCAGTTTCTGATTCCAAGCCTAGAGTGGGGTGTGAGATTTTGCATTTATAACAAGCTCCCAGGTGATGCCAACACTGCTTCTCCATGAACCACACCTTTCAGCAGCCGGTGTGGGTCTGCCCTGTGGAATCCAGTGACTTGGCTTCTTGTATCTGGTTTTCCTTTGATGAACCATCCCTTTGCCCCCATGCTCAGACCATGGACTCAGTAGAGCTGGCCCCCAGCGGTGGGCCATTGACTGGGCCTGGCCATTCAGAACACTGCGTTGCCCTGGCCACAGTCATCGGCCTCGTCGTGGGCATATAACCCAACCCAGACCGAAAGTCGGCCCTACAACTTTTTCAGAACGTTTATGGAAGAAACACCCCATCATTTCTGCAGGAATTGAACTTGAGCAGATGGAGGGCTTGGGTTATTGCCTGCCTTCTCTCTACCACATGAGCCTGAAGAAGCCGAGAAGAGTGCAGTGACAAAAGAGAGTGGGTCCTGTTGTCACTCTCAGATCATGCACCTGAGTACAGACTGCCCCTTACATGAACCCATAATTTCCTTTTTTTGCTTTAGTCAATTTGAGTTGTTGAAAAAAAAAGACTCCTGAGCCTGATTCATTCCCCAACATCGCCTCCTCCCCCCGACCAGGTTTGAAAGGCTATGTCCTCATGTCCTTGAGTTACTTACCACTCACGAGTCTTGCTTGGCTGAGAAAGATAACTGACCCAGGTCCGTATTTGAGTCAAGGACAAGGCACAGAATGAAGATGCTGGAACAAGCCTTAACAATCATCTTGCCCAGTCCCTCAGCATGAATGGGGAAGCCACTGCCCAGAGTGGGGAAATTATTTGCCCAAAGTCTCACAGACACATAGTGGTAGGCCTGCCATAAACAGCTTCCCAGGGCTTTCTGCCACAGGAGACTCACTGGCCTATGAAAGGAAGTAGATCTGCTATCCCTTCCACCTTTGAGAGGAGGGTGATAATAATGGTAAACCATTTGCCTCTATGTCACATTTTGTAGTATCCATAGTTTATTCATATACTTACTTCTCACAACTCCATGAGAAATGAGAAGCAGACAATTATAGCTGGTCTTCATTATTTGCAGATTCAATATTTGCAAATTCGTCTACTCACTAAAATGAATGTGTAACCCCCTGTGATATTTAGGCTAATGTGTCAACTTGGCCAGGTAATGGTGCCCAGTTGTTTGGTCAAGCAAGCACTGGGCTAATTATAATACAAGGGCATTTCATGGACTTTAATCATCAGTGAGTTGATTGCATAGATGGCTGGTTACATCTACAATAACTAAGGAGCTTGCCATCAGCAATGAGTGACATCTCATCCAATCAGCTGAAGGCCTGAAAAGGGGAAGTGATTTCAGCATTCAGAGAGAGAATTCCCATCTCTACTTCAGATAGCCAGCGTCTCCTGGGAACTCATCAAGCAACTTCATCTGAGCCCCTGGTTTGCAGCCTGTCCTACGGAATTTGGACTTGTGCATCCCCACGGTTGCGTGAGACAACTTTATAAAATCTCATAGTATTTACAGATATCTCCGTCAGTTCTGTTTCCCTAGAGAACCTTGACTAATACACCCCCAAATCAATACCTGTACCACTTTTGTAATCATTTGCAGACATGTGCAAAATGGGGGAAAATTTAAGTTGCCCGACATTCATGTTCCAGCTGAGATGGAACAAGGCCATGCTCTGTGGTCTTATTTCAGCTCTCACGCTGTAAGCTAGTGTCTTTTTTGTGGTAGATTTAGTGCCACTTTTTCATATTTTTGTGCTTTTTGTTGGCGATTGCACTGTTTCAAATGGCCCCCAAGTGTGGTGCTAAAGTGCCATCTGTTGCTCCCAAGCACAGGAAGGCTGTACAGCACCTTATGGATAAAAAAAGTGTGATAAATTAGATAAATTTTGTTCAGGCATGAGTTACAATGATGTTGGCTGTGAGTTCAATGCTAACGAATCAATAATATGTTAAACAAGGTGTCTTTAAACAGAAGCACGCATAAAATAGGCTTATGTATTGATTGGTTGACAAAAACCCTGGGACTATGTCTCGCAGGAAGCTAACCCTGTATTTCTCTCAGGAGCAAGGGTTCAGTATTGGCTGATCGGTGTTTTTGCTACGACTGTAGAACAGGGCCACTGCGAATAACAAGACAAGATTCAACTGTATTTTCCCCTTGTCACAGATAAGAGAACTAAAGTCAACAGAGATATGTGATTGGCCCAAGGCCTCACAATTAGGGATGGCACATGCTGGGACATGCTGGAACATGGTCTTCTTAGCTGTCCACCTCTCAGGGACCAATAGGAATCACCCCACAGCTTCTTGGCAGGTCTGGCCTTACTGTGAGCTGAACAAGACACTGGGGCTACAGTATGATTTCGGGGTTCCAATATCCATTACTCCAAATCCAAGTAGCAATCATTATCCAGTTGGGGGAAAGCCAAAGCCAGTTCGTTACTGCAACTTTCAATGTATGTATTCTATCATCTTTGAATGCAACTCCACAAGAAATGATGTAGGCAGAGAGGCCACCACCTTGCTCCCAGCGACCCCTCAAATGACCACACCTCACACAGCTGATGCCAGGAGATTTATTCAATTTGGTCACCTCCAGCAGGTTCCATGAAATATCCAGCCTGAATGTCCATTTCTGTGTACCCCTGCTTAGCCATGGGGAAGTTCTCCTGCTTCCACGGCCCCAAGTTGGGGAGAATCTGAGGCCTCCTATACCCAGTATTGCCCCAGGGAAGCCAGGTCACATGCCAATAAAATGCATCCAGCAGTAAATTCACATGCACCTCTTCCCTTTCTGACCTCCCATTACTGCCACCCCACAACCTCCCACACTTGATTCATCAGTCAGCCAAATAGTTCCTGAGTGTCGTGAAGCCCAGCCCCGTGCAAGGCTGTGCTGGGGTTCAGAGAGAAATGACAGTCCCTTGCCCTCAGAGAGCTCACAGTCTACTTGGATTTTTGAGACACACCTACACACAGGAGGAAATTGGACAGTACATAACACTCAAGTGTGTGATGGTATGCTACACACAGGTACTGTTCAGGGAACAAAGAGGAAAGTGGGCTAAGGAGGTTAGAAAGCTAGGCTCTGGTGGATAGGACGGGCTTAGCTGGGTGGAGGAGAGGAAGACATTTCAGAGCAATGCAAGGGAAGGCACAGAAGCAAGGAGAGCGGCTGGACAAATAGCAGAGAAGGGGTGTTCTATGAGATTTCCTCTAGGGTGAGGAAGGAGCAGAGCCAGAACTGAAGCTCCTGGAAGGTGAAGTGCCTTCTCTTTCTCTGCTCTTCCCCAGAGCAATTTTTTTTATCCCAGGGCTATGTAAATGGTAGGTGATCAATGAGAATCTATGAGCCAAACTACAGCAGAAATGGGACAAACCAAGACCCCAGGGCAGGAACCGAGAGAGGTGTCTCCCAACAACTGACGGAAATCTCCCGGCTCAGGACAGGATCCACCACCTCACACACGGCATCGTGCCTCATACAATTCACATGACTGGGACTTGCTCTTAAATTCCATGATTAAAGGCTTCTCCCCAGCCTCAAGGATTTCACTAAACATTCCAGCCCTGCTTTGTTGCACCTTTACTGATGGGAGGTTCATTCTGGGGAGGCAGGTGGACACTTCTGGGCTCCAGGTTGACCTGCTCAGGTGTGAAGATGGGAGGTGTCCTGGCCCTGCTGTTGGCCTGGGATCGGCCCCTTCACCTGCACTGCTGTACGCTCCAGGAGCACACGTGGCAGGACCAGGAGTGAGGCCTCTGACTTGACTTCCTCCCTGCGTGTCCTTCCTCACACCAGGCTCGCCTGGGGCTGAACACCTGAGGCCTCTCACCTGGGGCTGAATACCTGAGGCCTCTCTGTCTGGGCTTGACCGGTAGAAAGGGAGGATTCCTTCTCCCTAGGGAAGCCCTCAGACCAAACTCCTGCTTCCATCCAGCACCCACAGAGGTTCCAGTTTCCCATCACCTTCACAGTGAAATCAAAGCCCAGGCTAGGGAGCCCAGGGTTCTGTGGTGAACATCAGCAGCCATCAGGCAGAACAAGGAACCCAAAACCAGAGGGAACGAGCAAATCCAGCCCAGGGAACCTAAGTAATGTCTGTGAAAGGGAAATTAGGTTCCAGAAACCTGGTGCCTTATTTGTTAGATGTGGGAGAAGCAATTGACTAAAAGGGTTCCCTCCTCTAAATTCTTTATTCCTGAACCAGGGAAGAAGGATCAGCCAGGGGGAATGAGAAATTCTTGAAGAGTGGCCCTGACTCAGGGCCCTGAGTGTCGAGTTAAGAAAGGGTGGGCAGGGTAAGTCCCCAAGGCTGAGGTCTCAGCCTAGAGTCCAGAGATGGGTTCCATTAGGGGAGGCCAGGAATCCCCTGAAATTGCTTGTAAATTTTTAATCTACATGAGTATGTCCATAACCTTTGTCACATTTTCAAAGGGCGTCATGACCCCAAGGTGTTAAGAACCATTGCTCTGAAAGGAAAACAAAAACTTCAAGTATCATCCACATCTGGAGGAGGGCTGTGCCTCTGGACCCAGTTCTGCCACTGACTTGCCATATTATCTTAGGCCAGTTACTTCACATCTCTGGACATTAGTCAAGTGGTGGATCAGGCAAAAGCAGAGAAGCCAGCTCTCCACACAGGAGCAGTTCCTGCAGCCACACAAGAGTTGCAGTCCATGGCCAGGCAGGCAGGATGAGATGGGTCCCAGCAGCAACTCCCACCAGCCCCTATGAGCTTTTCCACCAGGGCACAGACCCTATTCCCAATTCCAGCTCCATCCCAGCCATCTCTGCTGTTGCTGCAGGGCACCTCCCATGGTAGGTCTTCTTAGGGGAATGTCCTTGTGGCAGGGCGCAGTGCCAGCCAGGTCCCAATGGGACCCCATTCTTAGTCACAGATGTGCCCCGAGCCTACTGGGTCATGAAGTCCTGCCCACTCTGCATCTGCTCACAGAAACAAAGAGACAAGGGTCAGTTCTGGTGCCAGTAAGTTGGCCCTGCCCACCCACCCCTCTGGGGCTAGGAGCATCAACTGGTTCACCCTGAATCCTTCTAGGGCTTTGATCAAGTCCTCTTAGCCCCCTTCCAAGCACTGCAAGGATTACTACTTTACAGATGAGACATTTGGATTCAGGGCATATTAGTGAGGTGCTCAGATTTCCCAGAGGCCCAGTTTAGCGTCTTCTCCCTTGCCACACAGCCCTAAGGAAGGGCAGAGTAGGCTGGGGACCTGCATTGCCAAGCTGAAGCCTGCCCTGTGACTCCCAGGGGCAGAGAGGGAAGGGACAGGTCTCAGGAACCCTGGGTCTTCCAGCACCTAGCACAGGGCTGAGCACAGAGCAAGTGCTCCACAGGAACAGGTCCTCTCAAAGTCTGCACCTCTGCCAGCACCTCTGGACTTCTGGCCCCAAGGGCTTCATCACAAACCACTGCTGTGGGCACCATGTCCCCTTCAGGCACCCATACCACTGAGCGACACCCCCACCCCAGATCCCCATGATATGGTCACTGGTCACACTCCTATGTCCTTGGAGCTCCACTTTTCCACCAATAAGAGCCACTCTTGAGTGCAACGTGATAGAGCTAAAAGGGCCTTGGGGTAGAGAATCCCAAGTCAGGCTTCCATCTATGGCAAACTTGAGCCAGCTTCAGGATCTTCATTTGCCAAATAGCTGAAGAAACCCATGCCTGAGAGCGCCAACTTGGAATCAGAGGTCCTGGGAGCAAATCCTGGCTCTCCTCTCTCACTACATGACCTTGGTCAAGTCTCTTGATTGGGGCCCTCATTTTCTCTTGCCTGGATGACCCCAAGACCCTGAGGCTCCTGCTCACAGGACCTCTGACTGGCCTTCTAAAGCACACAGCTGGCACCACTGTGCTCAGCTAATTAAGACTCTCGGATGGCCCATCTCCAACCACAGTCTTTGGGGCAACTAAGAGCCTCCACCATCAGACCTCTACCTCGGAAATATCCTTCCACACCCTCACTCTTCCTGGTACACCTTCGTTAGCCTCAGCATTTGGTTCAAAGTCATCACACTCCCTGGGGTGAAGCCAGTCACCTTCCCCTTCTCTGTTTCAGAGCATGCTGTTGTGCCCTCTCACAGTTCACGTCCCCCTGTGTGGGCACCAGTGTTTCCTCTCCCCTCACTCCAGTGTGAGCTCCTAGAGGGACAAGGGCCTTGTGGCCCTCATCTGTGCCTCCTCCCTAGAGGAGCTCACTAAATTTGTGTTGTTGTTGTTGTTGTTGTTTGGGAGCAGTGACATGACCCTCTCTTGTCTGTAGTGGCAATTATGATCCTCACAATAGCCTTGAGAGAAGTCCCTAGTGATCACGCCCAACTTACAGATGAGCAAACCAAGACCTAAATGACTTGACTCCTCAAGGACACCCAGAGAGGAAATGCTGGGGCCAGGAGACCATGGCATCTGAAGCTGGGCCTGGAAATGGTGGAAACAGGCCAGGTCCCCCTCAACTCTCACGTTATGAGAACGAAGACTGAGTTAGAAGCTCAGTATAAAGACACCCACAAGTCCAGAACGTCCCACCACCCCCAGTCCCTCCCCACTCAACCTCAGACTCAAACCCCTGGGACAGGGGCTCTGGCCCAGCCCCCTGCGGACCTCACCTGCTCTAGGCGGGGGGAGCCTGAGGAGGAAAGCCAAGGCGGGGGCCAGAGCCGCTATGTTCAGCAAGCCGGAGGGGCCTAGGTGAGACGAGAGCGCGTGGCACCCGAGCCTCGAGGCTGCTCTCCCCTTCTCCTGGGGCTCCTGGCTCCCCCGACGCCCGCTCTTGCCCAGCCAGAAGGGGAGCCACAGCCCAGGGCCATCTCCGGTGGTTATGGACACGGATCTGGGCCGGGGAACGGCAGGCAGCGGGGGTGCCCGTCATAGCACCCGGCCAAGATGCGCCGCTGGCCCCTCGGCCCCGTGACCATGGCTGCGTTGGTGGGTTTTGAGGGAGCCCTCGCGGGCGAAGCTCTTGCCGCAACGAGGACAGAAGTAGGGGCGCCGCTCTCCAAACACCCCGGGGCGGCGCGGGTGGGGCGGCGGCAGGCGCGCGTGCGTGCGCTGGTGGTTGAGGAGGAAGCGCGGCTCGCGGAAGCAGCGGCCGCACTGGGCGCACTGGTGCGGCTTCTCGCCGCTGTGGATCCGCTGGTGCGTGAGCAGGTTCTGCTTGAGGCTGAAGCAGCGCCCGCACTCGGGACAGGCGAAGGGCCGCTCCCCGGTGTGGGTGCGCTGGTGGACCTCGAGGTTGTGCTTGACGCTGAAGGCTTTGCCGCACTCGGGGCAGACGAAGGAGGCCGCCCGGGCCGCCCCCGCATGGGCCTTCTGGTGCCGCACCAGGCTGGGCTGCTGCGAGAAGGTCTGGCCGCACAGCGGGCAGCGGTGGGGCTGCTCCTCCGCAGGGTGGTGGATGACCAGGCCTTGCTCGTCCCCCAGACCCTCGTCCCCGTCCCCCGCAGGGGACCCGTCCCCGGAGGGTACCAGCTCGGTCATGGGCACTTCCAGCTGTAATCACCAGCTCCTGGGGAGGCAGAAACAGAGAGAGGGGTCAGGCGAGGGTTCGGGGATCAGCCCACACCCAGCCTTCCCACAACCTCAAGCATTCGCCTTTCTATGGTCTTGTTCAAGCCAGTCTTCCCCTGCCAGAATGTCCTTCTTTCTCCTCTGCCCCTAAGTCTTCTTCTAAGTGCTCCTCCTTCAAGACCCTTCTCAAGTGCCACCTCCTCCTAGAAGCCTTCCCTGACTGCTCTATACCTTCCTTGAACTGTGGGGCCCAACCCAGTGACTTAGCACACTGTATGATAATCACTCATGCCCACCTCTGCCTCCTCCACTGTGAGAAACTTAAGGACAGAGCCGCCTTTATCCCTTTATCTCCAGCACCAAGCACAGTGTCAGCCACACGCAAGACACTTAATAAATACATAGGGATGCTATTCAGGGCCACCTAGTGTTTTACGTTATCCTTCACCTTCATATGTTTTCTCTTCCAACCAGATTCTCAAAAAGGGGAGAAAGGAGGTGCACCCCAAATCTGGAAGGAGGAGTGGGGTCCCCAAGGTTTTGAAGATATTTTTTTGCCAAGCTTAGAACAAAAACATGAAAACTAAACAAAAACCCTCTAAACTTGAACGTGATCTTGGTTAAACATGAAAGGCAGCAGCTCTTTGTTTATCAAAATGAGGCAAGCATTCAAAAGGGTTGCAAGTCACTGAACCAGAATGTGAGCTCCCAGAGGGCAGGGTCTCAGATTTATTCCTCCGTGTATCCCCACAGCAAAGCCTGGCCCAGGGCTGAGCAACACACTCCAGGCCCAACATCCCCAGGTAGCCAGCTCCTCCTGGGTTGTGCTGGTTCCCCTAAGGACCCCTTTCCCAGAGCACTGTGCTCCTCCTCAATTGATTCCCATTGTGCTCACATCAGCCCTGAGGACGAGGCAAGGCAGGGCATACTGAACACCACTTTACCGATGGGGAAACTGAGACTCAGTAAGGTCAACATACTTGGCCCAAGGTCACACAGCAAGTCCAGCCAGGGCTAGACCCTAAGTCTCCTGACTCACTGTCAAAAGCTGTTTTCAATGTACTGGCTCAACAACTATACACCCCTCAAAACATACAAACACACACCACCACCACGATCCCAGCCTCTGTAGAGCCACCAATACCCAAAGGGTCGCTGCTACTCTAGGAGCACTGTCTGCTGCCAACACCACCATCCCTCCAAAGAGACTCCAGCCCTGCTCCTGCAGAGAGCTGAGGCCTAGCCCCAGAGCTGGCTGAGCCAGCAATTCCTCTTCATTTCCCTTCACCCCCACCAGAGAAGCTTGCTCCCCGTGCCAATGAACTTCCATGCAGGCCTTCTCCAGATTTTCAAATCTCACTGCTCACCACAGCCTCAATTCACTCTCCCGCTCGGAAGTGAGGTCTCAGAGCCATTCTCTCTTTCTCCCCTTACCCCCGGCCAGAGATCAGGGTGGAACAGACATTCCACTTGGGGAAGGGGGCAGACACCACTTGCAATAGACCCTACCCACGAGTCTTTCCCCACTGCAAATATCAAATAACGCTGATATTTGCATTGACAGACACAAGGTCCCCTTGGCCTGGCCCTGTCACTGGGCAGCCTCCCCCTCTCCCTTCTATACCCCTGACAAGGCCCCGCTTTGCCAGAGGGGTCCAAGGCCATGCCCACTCCAGCCCCTGTCCCTCCCCCAAGTTCCTCCATCCCGCCCCACACTCACAGCCCAGGCTGCGTCCCCGTTTCTCAGGTCTCCAGTGGCGGCTCTTTCCTCAAGAGTCTGAGCTGCCCAACGCAATTATTTCTCCCGCAGCGACTCCCGCGCCCTTTCTCCCCCGCCCCCATAAATACGGCAAACCTCGTGCAACGCTGTCCTTATCAAACAACTGCATTAATCAAAAGCTGATTCCCCGCAAAACCTTGCCAACTCCTAGGGCCGAAGTGAATATGGTAAACTCCGCGTCGCAACCCCACCCCCACGAAAATACGTAGCCCTCCTATACTGCTGCCGCAAGCCACCCCACCCCGCTGCAAACCCCAGCTCCTTTGGGCAAATAATGTAACCCACCCTCCCGCTCCCGCAGCGCCCCCCAGGGAACCACGCAACCCTGGATAAATACGTAATTAAGTCGCAGCGCTCCCCGCCCCCGGAAAGGGTCTGCGCAGCTCCCAGCAAATACGGTAGCGCGCCCGCAGTGACCCGCCCCCAAGGGTCCGGCACTGCCCTCGATAAATACGGTAACCTCCCGCCGAGGCCCCAGCCCGAGCCCCAGCCCCAGCTCAGCTCGGGACTCACATGGCGCCGCCTCCAGAACCCTCAGTCTCCGCCGCGCTGCGGTCGCCGCCGTCTCCGCCGTCTCCGCGGTCTCCGCCGCCGCACAGCAGCCCCGTGAGGCTTGGAGGTCTAACTCGCCCAAACCCTGGCTGGCGGCAAAAGGAGGGCTGAGAGCGCTGCGCCTGGGCAGGAGAGGGAACCAGGTGGGGGCCGGCTCCGCGGCCAGAACGCCTCGCAAGCCGGGTCACCACGACTCTCCCGGGCCTCCGCCCCAGCCATTCCCATTTCAGGATCCCCTGAGGCCTAGATTCGACATCCTCACTTCCCTCATCCTAAAGAAGGAATACCTTGGCCAGGCCCACACACTCCCCAACGCCTAAGAAAACGTTCCCCAACCGGGTTGGGGAGCGCCGGCGGTAGAAAGCCTTTCTTTGCATGAGAGAGAAAGGGCTAAACGCAGGAGCCTATCTGAGAGGGGGTTTTTATGGGTGGAAGAGAACAAAGGGTCAGAATCAAACTCTAGCTGACCCGTCTGCCAAAGCCCAGCCCTGCTATGTGGCTCTGGTATGTCACTAGGATGTCTAGAGGGAGTGGAAGAAGAAATATCCCTACTGTCGCCAAGCATAAGTGGGGCCGATGCATTCCGTAGAGAGCCCTTTAGTACCAGGGAGAAGCGGCTGATGTGGAGGGGGTGGGACAGTTTTCAACTGTCCTTTAATAATATTTCTTACCTGTATGTAATTTTGCTTTTCACAAAGCCCTTTCCCATATATTATCTTGTAGAAACCTCCCAATTTCCATGTGTGGTCTAGGTTGTATAGGTATTATTATCCCATTTTATAGATGGGAAAATAAAATAAAATTGAAACACAGAGTGGCTTCCCCCAAGACCCACAGCTCTAAGTGGCAGAGCCAAGTTGGAAACACAGGCCCCCTTGTTAGTGGAATGCTCTGGGTTCTGGGCTTCTAGGTTTTTGGCTATGTCACACAAAAGAATTTAAGGGGACACCATAGGGTAGGCAAGGGAGTAAAGAGTTTAAGAAACAAGAAAACTAGAAATGAGATAAGTACACAACCTGAGACATGGGTTGCGGATGTGCTACAGAGTAAGATGTGCATGCGGGGCCCCAGGTTAGGCCTTTTTAAAGCCTTTCCTCTTCCTCTTTCCTAATGTTGGGGAGGGGGCCCAGCTATATGCTGTTCTGATTGGTTGCCCCACATGTTAGCTCTCAGGGGGCCAATGGTGAGGGTCTTTTGTTTGGAATTATTTGGGGATTCCCCTTGACCCTGAAAAGAGTTCCAAATGGGACTGCATGGCCAGGGTCTCCGTGGGGTCTTTCCAGCTTTGTTTTTAGTAGCAGCTTTCCCCGCAGGGGCTTTCTGGGCAGGGCCTCATGCCCATGTTCTCTGCCAGGTACCAGCTGTGACTCACCTTCCCTTTTCCCTATAATAACCTGCCCCCAAATTAAAAGAGACTTCAGTATTGTCAAACTCTATTGTGCATTCAAACCAGGCCTCCAGCATCCTGCATGGTGCCTCTCCACTTGAGTTTTTGGCAAGGTTGGTCACTACAACCCCTAAAACAAAAGTATCTACTACATCTGGACATGCTTCTGAAGTGGATGGAGAGTACATTGCAGTTTCAGACTCTTGCAGCAGCTGGCAACGGCTTGATATAGCAAGATTTACAATGGACATTGCCTCCAGACTGGCTGTGTTTCAAAGTGCCAAAGGGCGGTATGCACCAGGCCAGTGAAACACTGGAGCTTTTCTCTAGGATCAACGGTGCTGCAGCATGCTGGCTGTGTGAAGGACATACCAAGTGGAGCAATAATTACCAGAGTAATGTGAGTAGAACTTAAACAAACACAATTGGCATTATGACCTGTTCCCAAGGAGAGACAACATGTATGGTATTGCAAACCTGGAGCTTAGATCTATTAACTGCAGCTCAAAGAGAAACTTGTGCGTTAACAAGTATTAAGTGCTATATCTATTTACCTGATGAATATGATTTCTCTTCTATTATAGATCATATGCAGAGGATATTGAACATGTTAAGAGTCTTGGTAAACTTAATTCATTTTCTAAGTAGTTAGTAAATGAGCTTGTAAGATAAAGGAATGGCTATCTTAAGTACTCTTTATTTTGTTTGCCATATGCTTGTCTTGTTGCCTGTATTGTCTTTGTGGGTTTATGATTAGGGCAGTGCCTCTCCTCATACCTCTCCTAGCTGTCCTAAACATATCCACCACTGTGGGAACTGAGGTTGGCAATTTATACCAAACCTAGGAGGTCTACCACAATCTCTCCCTAGAGTTAACCAACAGCATAAAAGAACTCAAGGAAGAATGCTGTTTCCCATCAACTTTGGGAGGATGTATCTTCTGGCAGCATATGGCCTTTCTTGCTCCCATGGTACAGTATGTCATGGCTGCCCCTCCTTTTGGACCTGCTTCTTTATTCTTTTAGTAGGACCTTGTATCTTAAATTCTAAATAAGTATATTTCTTCCAGAATCAATGCCTTCCAGAACAATATATTAGTCGTGCAGGGATTTCATCCAGTTCCAACCAGGGTGCTGTCTTCCCTCAACCTCAATAGAATAGCCAGAGGGTTTTACACTCTGTCAGGCAGGGCCTACTCCCCCTAACCAGCAGGAAGCAGCTACAGAAGAATGACCATCACCCTTCAGTTCTCCCTTAAGAATAAGGGTGTAGACTCTCTGAGGGGGGAGTTGAGACAGGTTAGTATAGGGAAAAGGGAAGATGAGTCACAGCTGGTACCTAGCAGAGAACATGGGCATGAGACCCCACCCAGAAACCCCCTGAGGGGAAAGCTGCTACTAAAAACAAAGCCGGAAAGATCCTGCTGAGACCGTGGCCATGAGGTCCCATTTGGAACTCTTCCCAGAAACAAGGGGAAGCCCCAGATAATTCCAAACTAAAGGCCTTACTATTGGCCCCCTGAGAGCTAACAGGTGGGGCAACCAATCAGAACAGCATATAGCTGGGGCCCCTCCCCAACATTAGGAAAGGGGAGAGGAAAGACTTTAAAAAGCATGCCCTCAACCCATGTCTCAGGTTTTGTAGTTATCTCATTTCTCAGTTCTTTGTTTCTTAATAAACTCTTTACTCCCTTGCCTACCCTATGTTGTGTCCTTAAATTCTTTTTTTTTTTCCTTGAGGTACTGAGGTCAGAAATTGAACCCCGGAACTTGTAAGTGGGAAGCCGGCGCCCAACCACTGATCCACATCAGCTACCCTGAGTTGGTCTCTTCATTTGTTTGCTTGTTGTTTGTTGTTGTTTTTAGGAGACACTGGGAACTAAACCCAGGACCTCCCATGTGGGAAGCAGGCGCGCAACAGTTTCAGCCACATCTGTTCCCCTTAAATTCTTTTATGTGATATAGCCAGGAACCCGGAAGCCCGGAACCCAGAGCGTTCCACTCACACCATCATCCAGGTCACTTTCCTCGGCACCAGCCTGCTTACCATGGCCGACAAAATGGAGACAGGGCGTGGTGGTAGTCATCTGCAGAAACCTACCCCAGAGTTAGAAAGTACCTCAGAATTCCTCATAGTCTACATGGAAAGAAACTGAGGCCTGAGGGGGTAAAGTGATTTTAAAAGTTAAAACTGTAAAAGGAATATCAAATAGCCCTTTTCTTTGTAGCTGCCATGTGGAGGGAGTAGTTAGGATTCCCCCAGACCCAGGCGGGGCTACCTGGGGCAGATGGTGGTGTGACTGTTGGGGTGGAGCTCTCCCTGGATGATGGACTGGGGAGACACAGGCCTCCCAGGATCACGAGGGTCCCCCTTGCACCTCCACAGGTGCCCAACTGTGCCTTTCAGAGCCAGTGGGGTCTGCTAGGCAGTAAAGTCAGTCCCTTCCTCCTGACACCTGCTCCTGGTGGCCTGGCCTGTCTGCTCACAGACCCAGGCCCATCCTGGGTCAACCTTCAGCCTTTGAGTACTCATCTGCCTCCCCCCACCCCAACCCCCAGCTGCTCTTGTTTCACTTCAGTGAGGTCTGTGGGACTTCACGACTTAGACATCCCAAGGAGATCGGTATTTTAAATCGAGGCAACATGCGAGGAATACTGGGTAATCCAAAGAAGTGAATCCACCAGGATAGAGGTTCACTCTGTGGCCCCCACCACAGGGCCAACTTTAGAGTTACCATGGCACTGACATCAGGCCTTGTAGTCAGTGATGACAGCCCACTCCCACCCCTCCTCTCAGGCCCTGGAGGTTTGAGCATGGAACAGGCAGTCACACCTCCCAGCTCTCCAGCTCCTGCTGGAAAAGTTGTCATCTGCCAGCGCAACCAGCTTTCATCTCTTCTGCAAGCCACAAGAAATGAGGACACTTAGTAAATGATTGATTTTTCAAAAGAGAAATCAATAATATACCTGAGGATGTCACTCATATTTTTAGCAGCATTTTCTAGGTATGCTGTGCCAAAATAGAAAGGAAAGGAGCAAAGCTCAGGGGTGGGGGCAGGAGGCAGACAATACCACCTCAGTGGGGAAGGAAAGGGCTCTGAGAATGCCATCCTCTGCTCTGCTCTGCCACTGTGTGATTTCTGCTGAGTCACTTCACTTTTCTGGTTTCATACACCCCACACCTACACGTCTCCCTCCCCCAGCGTCCCACCCCCCACCCCCATTCTCACGTGCT
Source organism: Cabassous unicinctus (assembly GCA_029593785.1). Classification (NCBI taxonomy): domain Eukaryota; kingdom Metazoa; phylum Chordata; class Mammalia; order Cingulata; family Chlamyphoridae; genus Cabassous; species Cabassous unicinctus. The sequence continues at coordinate 15,165 of JAQZBX010036027.1, forward strand.
GTGGTGAACACAATAGAACAAGGTTATGTGGAAACTTTCTGCAATGGTAGCCATGGTTTTTTGCACAGACAAGGCTTGTGGCCAGCTTGGTTATCCTTAATTATCAGCTAGACTCTGCCCTAACAAGGCATCTTAAAGAGAACAGCTGGCTCTGGGGTCCTGTGTGGGCAGAGGGAGTGTAGAGCTCAGCTGGACCCTATCCAGGGGCCCTGCACTGTATTCACCCTGGGGCACAGCAAATAGACAAACATTACCCTGCGTGCCATCCCTGGGCTTCCTGCTCCAGATGGCTGCTCACGTGGACACCACTGCCTGGCAGCCTGGCCCTTCTCCAGCTTCTTGCTTCACAGTGCTCCTGCACTCAGCTGGGTGTACCCCTTCCCTGATGAGTTCCTCCACCCAAGTGCCCCCATTGGGCAGTGATCCCTAATGTCCATCTCCAAGCATCTTGTGCTGACCTCAAATTCTGAATTTAGCATGCTTTTGTTTTCCTCACCAGGTTGTGAACTCCCAACAGCAGGAACTGTTTTCAGCATCTCTGTATCCCAAATGTCCAGCATATAATAGTTTTTCAGTAAAGGTCTGTTGAATGAATGAGTACATGTCTGCAAACTATAATTGATAGCATGGGTTGGAGAGAAAAGATGGCCCCAAAGGCCAGTCCGGTGTGTAACTGTGTGAGAAATGAGGAGTGGCAGGCAGAGCCACAGCCCCAGCCTTTTCCTGGGCAGCTGAGAGGACCTGCGGAGACCCGGATGGAGATGTGAGGCTCTGGATGCACCGTGTCATCTGCTCAAAGTTCTCTTTCCTGGGAATGAAAATCCCCATGTGACCCATGACATCAACTTAGCCAAACCCTCTAAACTTGCAGAAGACCTACTTAATACCAGGGATGGTCAATTCTTTATGTGGACTGAGCTGCATATGGGGAAAGCACAGTGAAGATGGGGGTGGGCGAGAACAACTTTTCTTCCCTCTCCCAGGGGACAAATGCTCTGCAAGTAGCTACACAGTTTATTAAAATAGCTACCATTTATTGAGTGTTTGTTGTGGCCAGGCAGTATACTATCTGCTTTACATAGGTTACTTGCCCAAGGTCCCACAGCTTAAATGGCAGAGCCAGAATTCAACACCAGAGCTGTCTGGCTCCATCCACAAGTCCCAACAAAAAAGAAAGCCCTTTCTAGTATTTGAGCCTGAGGGGGTGGAGGGAGGAGACATTGCTAACGTCTTGCTGTTGGGGATATCATTCCTTCTAGGGCCACACTGTCCAACAGCCACGTGGGTTATATAAAGTAAAATAGAAAAAAACGTTTAATTCAGTTCTTCAGCACACTAGCCCCATTTTAAGTGCTCAACAGCCACATGTGGCTAGTGGCCATGGTATTGGACAGCACAGATATA
>JAQZBX010036028.1:0-24343 GCA_029593785.1 Cabassous unicinctus
TATTTATTTATTTATCCCCCCCTTGCTGCTTGTGTTGCTGTGTCCATTCGCTGTGTGTCCTCTCCGTGTCTGCTTATCTTCCCCTTGCTGTGAGGTTGCTGCATCAGCCCCTCGCGCCGCGCGGGCCAGCCTTCTCTCACAAGGAGGCCCCGGGAAGCGAACCCGGGCCTCCCATATGGTAAATGGGGGCTCTATCCATTGAGCCACTCCCGCTTCCCTTAACTCTTTTCTTAAAAAAATTATTTATTTTAAAGAAACTTTGGATTACATAAATGTTACATAAAAAATACAGGGGATTCCCATGTGCCCCTCTCCCTTCCCCTCCCACACCTTCCCATATGAACAACATCCTTCATTAGCGTGGTACATTTGTTACAATTGATGAACACATAGTGAAGCATTGCCACTAACCGTATAGTTTACATTATAGTTTATACTCTGTCCCACACAATTTTGTAAGTTATGACAAAAATATATAATGGCCTGTATCTGTCATTGCAACATTATGCAGGACAATTCCATTGTCCTGAAAATTCCCCCATATTACACCTATTTTTCCCTCTCCGTCCCCTCAGAACCTCCGGTGGCCACTGCCTCCACATCAATGATAAAAGTTCTTCCATTGCTAGAGTAACAATAAGTCTATAGAGAATAATAGTAAGTCTACCTTAGTCCATTGTTCTTTCCCCAATCTTGAGGATTTGAGCATGGTGATGCCCACTTTGCCTCTAATTGAGAGGGGGCTTAGATCTCATGGGGCAGATGGATGGAACTATCTTGCTTATAGTTGCAGACTCTCTCTGTTCCTTGGGGTGGGTGTTATCCATCACCATCACCTTGTTAGTTGTCCTGGGTGAGTCCATTGACCTGGAGAGTAGGTTTTGCAACTCTGCTGAGATTCAGGGCCCAACTGGCACATGGATGGACCAAAATTTAAGTCTCTTGGACATATACCTGTCAAGCTAGTACTAACTATAGGTTCAAATAGAAGGGGCAGAAGAGCCATGTGTAGGAAAACCACAAATAAGTCCAACTCTGTCACACTGGGGAGCATAAATTCCAAGATAAGTGGGTCTCACCTTTAAAGGGAGGCATTAACAAGGTGAAGTGTATGCAACTTGTCCCCTGGGGACTGGGTGCAGAAACTGGGGATGTTTAAAAGTAACAATCTGGGGAACTGTGATGATTCTTTTTAAGTATTTGAAAGGCTGAGATTTGGAAGGGAGTTAGCTGATGCTGAGCAACCCTTGAGAAGAGAACTATGGCCAGTAGGTAGAAGTGATAGGGAGGTGGCATTCGTTCAACTTTCTAATAATCAGAGCTGCCCCACAATGAAATAGGCTGCCCCATGCAGGTTAAGACTCAGCAATTGTAGAAGCCACCAGAAAAGTCAGTGCGAAGGGGAAAGATCACTTTGGTGTGAACCACTCTGGCTGTGTGGATGGATCTCCCTGTCACAAAGAAGTACTTGTGCCACTTGAAGGAGCACCTATGTGTAGAAGGAAACCCCAGCTTGCTGAGTTGGGGAGAGATTGATTGGGCTTAACCTGTGAAGTTCCTCATAGGTCTAGCAGGCTGTGATTCTGGAACTTCAAAACAAGAAGTTCTTGTCATATATTAATCAGCCATCTTAAAGAAGGAAAATGCAAAAAATCCTTGAGCTAGTGGGGCAGTGTGGGTTTTGTAGCCAGAGAGATCTAAGTTGGAATCTGGATCTGCTGTCTATTATACATGTAGGTAATCTTGGGCAAGTTATGTAACCTATTTAAACCCCAGTTATCGACAGGATAAGGTATTTATGGAGATTAAATGAGATAATCCATGTTGGATGCTTAGCATGGTAACTAGTGTTTAAATAATGCTATTATTACTAGTTTAATTTATTATTCTTATGTCAAGCTGGGGCTTGCAGTAGGCATTATCCTAAAAGTCTTGAATTTTGATGGAGTGTCCTGGAGATACTTGAGGACTGGGAAGAGATGGACACCAGAGGCTAAGGTGGGGCAATGATGAGCATCACAGCTGATTCAATCCATAACCCAGGCTGCAGGGAATTTCAAAACAAGAAGTTCTTGTCATATATTAATCAGCCATTGTGCAGGAGGCTGTTAAAAGCGGATTGAATGAGAGGATGCAAAGAAAGGCCTTCCCCAGCTGCCTGGCAGATTCCAGGCAATCGGTGTAGAGCTGTTGAATGAATGAGAGCCCACCGGCAGCAGCTGAGAGCCTCCGAGATGCAGCCGGAGAATGGGCTGAGGTAGGGGGCACAATGCAGGACTGCCAGAGAGGCCGTTTATTTTGCCCAGCAGTGCCCTTGCGTTTGCCAGCATTTCAGTGGCACTGCCCATTGCCGAGACACGGCACAGGCGGGCAAGGAGGCCGGGAGGCAGATTCAAATGAAATCCCTTGTAGAATGACTGCTCCAGATATCACAGATAATAACAGTAGTCCTTCCAAACAGGCTTATTGCTGATTTGTGATCAGCTGTGCTGTGGAACTTAAAACATATTTTAAAACTATGATTTATGCCATTGAAAAAAAAAAAAAAAAGCCTGCATGAAGGAAGAAATGAGGTGAGTGATCACAGATAGAAGCTGGGCAACCAGCACACCTCACTTCTTCACACATCAGTTTAATGGGTCTCCACCAAGATCTGTCCCTCCCCAAAACTCATCTAGGCAAGAGAGGGGGCCCTTACAGTCACAGTAATCAAACTTCAAATATTCAAACATGCCTTTAGAAAACGGGGAGAGGAATGATGGGATCAGTGATACCTTTGAAAAAAAGATTCAAATATACATTTTGAAAACATAGAAGTTACAGTAAACAGGGTAAGTATGCAGCTGAAAAAAGATTCAGATAATTCTGTTTGAGCAGAAGGGTAGACACAGTATTGGGTCAGAAGAACAAAGGAGAGTTGATTTGAGATTGTAAAACATTAAGGATATGTGTTAAAAACTTTTAGTTGAATTTTAACCTTTAGAACAAATCTGTTGAGCTGGGGGGAGGTATGTCCTTGGGAGGAATAAATGTTGGGAGTGGGGCACATGCTCATTTCTCCCATTAACTGTTAATAGCCAGATCTCAAACTCCTTGAGGGCAAGAACTGTGTCTCTTTCCCACTTTCTTCCATAGTCCAGTCCCTTTCTGAGCACCCTATACAGTAAGGGTTAAATACTTATTTTTTTGAATAAATAAAAACATTATACATAGAGGCTCAGTTCTCTCTTAAGCTTCAGTTTGAAGGAAAGATACTTAAAAACAAAACAAAAACTTGCTGGCCTCCCATTTCCTGGAGGAAGCTATTTGAGGGTAGGGGCTGTATCTTACTTAACTCCTAGCCCCAATTCCTGGCACAGTGCCTGACACGTCGGGGACCCTGAATAATTGTTCACTTGTGAGCAAATGGATTGTGTGATGGCAAATGTTTCAGGGCAGGTAGTAGTTTCAATATCTGTAACTGATAAAAAGGGGAAGACATCCAGTCAGGGAACATGGCAGATGATGACAATGGAAGACGGGTAGGACATAGCTCTCTGCTTTCATGGGGTACGTTTTTCCCTGTCTTAAGCACTTGCTGCTTTCTGTTCTTCCTCACCTGTTTCCCAGGGAGTGCTGTCACTACTGATGATTTCATTTCACAGCTGAGCACCTGAGGCCCTGTGTGATTAAATGCCTGGGCCCTGCCTGGAGCTGGGGGCTGGCGGAGTGGACTCAGTGATCTCTGAGCTTCATTTCAGGGCTAAATTTCATTGATCTGAGCTCTCTTAGGTAATTTGTGTGTCCTCTCAGGGCCCAATAAATGGAAAAAAGCAAGACAGACATTTGGCTCTGGGTAGACCAGGTTTTCGGATGGTTGACTGGATTTTTGGTGTCCATCTGGATGACTTCTGTTGTGAAGATGAAAGTTGCGTTTATCCGGCTTAAATGAAGCAGAGAGTTTTGTAATGATATGGTAACTCTCTTAGGCAACCTAAAATGTCAGACCAAAGGGAAAAATCACCTTCCCCTGAATCCTGTGTCTGGCTGTGAGGACGCAGCCGCGGCCGCAGAATGCAGGCCAGGATTCCATCTCTTGCTGTGGCCGTAGGAACAGAGACTTTGGCCAGTAATGAACGGTTTGTCAGAGCTCGCGGAGACCCTGAAAACCAAGCCCGTTTCTGTTTTGCCTTACAAAGCTCATGGCACATGTGAAAGAGAAGGATCTGCCCCTGTGACCTGGGCCAAGATTTCTGGAATCCAGCTTAAAACTCTTATAAGATAAGTAGAACTTGAGTCATGGTATAAAGTTCCTCCAGGGCAGTTTTCTAATGAGATTTTCAGTTCTAACAAAGATGCTCTTTAGCCTCTCCTTGAGTTCCAAATCCTTTTTAAGAGAGAGATACACATACACACAGAGACCCCAAACCACAAAACAAAACAAAAAACCAAATAAGATGTTTAAATAAAAACAACTGTGTAGCAAACATCATGTTGGAATCTAAACCTGAGGACAGTTTCTTATTTTGAAAATGAACTTCTCCATGAATTTGCCTTTCTATTTTATTTTTTTAAATACAAGCACTCTTGTTGGTTCTACTTCCTTCTCCTGATTTCTGTAAGGCTTTGCATGTCTACGGATAGGGCATCTTTTTCTTTGTTTCACTCTCCGACCCAACTTCGCAAGGAAAATTGGAACCACGAAGTTGGTCCTCTCCCGCGGGTCTGCATGCGCCGCACCCCACCTTTTTGGGGCTCTTCCCTCCAGCACACATTCTGCCAGGGCAGCAGTGGGGTTATCCTGTCTTTATGGCACCCGATTCTGCGGCTTCTGGCCCTTCCTTTGGAAGATAGTTCTGCCATGTAATGAGTCAAGCAGATCGTTCGTCGGCTCTGTGTTTTAATAAAACATGAATAGCACGCACGGTTTATGGCTTCCACTATTCAAACAGCAGTTGAGCCTAAGAGGAATGATTCATTTTAATGGTTCTAACACTCATTTCCAAGCAGCAGTGCCGCTTTATCAAGCTTTTGTCTGAATTAGAGAACACTAGCCTTGGAAAAAGAAGTCTCGGCAGGGGCTGGATAGAGGCTTCTCAGGATGGTGGACAGACGGGACGCTCAGAGAACTGTCGCTGGGCTTCTTGTCCCTGTAGACAGCTCCCCTGCTACCTCTGGGACAGAGTCTCCCAGGAAGGAGGGTGGGGATTGTCGTCTGTAAGGCACAGCATACATTTGCCTAGACAGAAACATGTCCCATTCTATTTCAAAGACAAAGGCTTATAGGAAAACTATGGATAAAAATCTCCTTTTGCCTCCACCCTGCCACAGGAGCATCCTCCCCACCAAATCAGCTTGAACTTAGGGGATGTTCCGGGGACATCAGCAACCAAGAGGGAGTGCTGCTTGGGCAAGCCTAGTGATATGCCTGGCACATAGTCATGACTAGTTCTTGCTATTAGCTTCATTTTATAGGTGAGGAAGCACTGCAGGTAAGTTATGGAGCCCAGACTCCAAACCACATCTTCTGATTCCAGATTGCACATGATTTCCATAGCATCCTTTGCCTCCCCTGTGCACTGAACTAGAGTTGTGCTGGAAGCTGTATCAAAACCAAAGGACCTACTAGTGCTGGGTCCGTGGCACTCCAGGGCTGGACTGAGGAGCAGGTGTTCAGGTGGGGTTATTCTGAATCCCTCAAATAATGCTTCCAGGTGACTGTTCATAGGTAGGGCATACCCTGAACCCTTCAAAACACTGAGCAACCCCAACCATGCCTCATCCTCCTTTGCTGCACTCAGGTGAGCTCATGATTTTTTTTTTTAAATGAGGTACTGGATATTGAACCCAGGACCTCACACATGGGAAGCAGGCACTCAAACCACTGAGCTACATCCGCTCCCCGAGCTCATGATTTTTTTGAGCTGGCCTGTACTACGACATCAATGACACATTTAACTAAGGCCTAGAGAACCAACCTCTTACGGGAAGCTACAATTTTGCTTAAGGAGCTGCAACTTCTGAGCTGTTACCTGGGTGCTATATTTGGAAAGTCAGGAGCATGCAAAGATTTTGTTTTGTTTTTCAAATTGTTGGCAGTATTCAAGGGGTTGCTAATATCTTTTTACTGTCCCTTCACTGCAAATGTCTTTGCCCAGATAAGAAAGATTTCAACAACAGGGTTTCTTAATTAAATATTGCTTGATGTCAGATTACCACTCAGAAGGCAGCGGTGGGTTCCATTAAAGGATGGACTTCACTCGTGCAGCTGACAGCTGATTAATGCATTAATTAGGAACCCTGCCCTCTTTCCCCAGTTACCCCCCATTTTTTTAAAGTCCCACAGAATGTATATATTGTACCCATGTGGGTAACCTCATGGCCTACTTTGGCTTTGACTTTGGACATTTTTATAAAAATAAAGGCTCAGTTGTAAACATGAATAGCTTACTTTCTTTCCAGGGGAAATACAAGATGGAAAAAGTTATAGGAACCAGAATTCCTGCCTTTTGGTTTTCTTATATCAAGAACAAGTGATGTTTCTGCTGAGGCAATGTCTTTTGAGCAGTTTAGTGGTGTAGGTTGTCACACATTTATTTCACAGGAAAGGAGTGAATCCATCAGCCACTGAGCTTATAAGTACTACCCTGGCAGTCAGCCACCAAAATATAAATACTCTAAATGGACTAAAGGAAATGTTCATTCTGTTGTTTTAAAACTGGACACAACCCAGGAAGGTAAATTTAATCTTTTTGAGGACTGCTGTTGTAGGGTTGAATGGAATACGCATTTGTTTATCTCCTTTGTGATCTTTTTGTCTTTCTGGCAATACATTATGTATTTGTGATACGAAGCAATTCAGCTGTCTCGCTCAATGGCATTGCGTTAGCTGATTGTTCCGTCCCCAGATTGCCATCGTTAAACAGCTTCAGCCTCAGCTCTGTTCAATCTGGGACCTGTTAGGGAGAGAAGTGGAACCAAGAGGCCAGATTCCAACAGAAACAAAGCCGGGGTGGAATTAAGGGGAAATCGTTCCAGAACCCAGTGAGTTCAGCTCTGCACTTGTTAATCTTTATCTTATAAAATATCTGAAGGAATGTTGGTACTTCTTGACATAAGGGGGAAAAAATAATGCCTCAAAAAGTATATGTGTGTGTGTGTGTGTGTGTGTGTGTGTGTGTGTGTGTATAGAGAGGTCTGTGGAAAAAAGAAGGGAAGAATACCACACCACAGCAATTCAGAAAACCACAGTTTATGAGAAACACACCACGTATCTCATCGATATGCTAATGTTATTTTGTTAACATTAGTAAAAATGTTATTTTTAACTTTGTTAAAGTGAGAGATATACAGTATATATTTTCTCCTAACTACCACATCTTAAGTAATCAGCTCAGGCTCTTTAGATGAAATCTTTAATTACTACGAGTGTGTCATTACTTAGAGGTAGAATGAATGATGGTACTACGTTTTATTGCCTTACATGATATAGCCATTTGTGCCATAAATTCATTGACCTCATCTTAAATGATGTGTCCTGGAAGACAGACTTGATTCATTATTTCTTAAGTGACAATTTTTTTCTCTAATAATTTTTTGCTTCGTCAGAAAGATTGCTTTTCTGTACTTTTAGATCAGTGTTTGAAATCAAAATGTAATAAGGCAAGGAGATACACACACACACTCACACACACGGCACCTAAACCAAGAATGTCATAAACAGTCACAGTACTACCTAAACACTTCGGGGTGTTGTAGAAAACCAATTAGCTAACCATTCGGCCTTGGCTCTGACTAGAAAGTTTCATGAAATAGAATTTTGCTTCTTCTAACTTTGATGTCTAGAATTCTTTTTATGTGGAAATAGGTAAAATATAGTGGAGATTTCCCATTTGATAATTGGAGTAGATCTAATTGTATTCCTTATTCATCAATGAATTATTGAAAGCGAAGGGAGAATATTTAAGTTATATTTAATTTTTTTTCTTTTAGTTCACTTGAAAATATTTATTTAGCTTGAGGAAACAGAGAAATCCTAGGGAGGCCAACAATTCAATCTGGCAATTTAAAAACCAATTAAAGATTTCAGAAAATCTCCCTCCTTATGGTTAAAAAATAAGATCCAAAAGAATTATGCCAGAAAATTGTACATTCTTTTAATTAGTTTAATTCATTGATAATGTTCTTTAGCTTATGATTAGAGAAGCTATGTTTAATCCCTCACTTCAGGGATTAAACATTTTAGGCTTTCTACAGATGTGTAATATTGAAACAGAAGCATGTGGTTTTATTTCATAACAGAATTTAAATGTCATGTCATTACACATTGATTAAGTATACAAAAATGATCAGGATTTTAAAATAATAACTTATATGAATCATATTTTCACTACTAGTTTAGTTCATCTCTAGATGAGAATTTTTCGGGTCTGATGAATTCTGCGCATCTCAACTATGATAAACTCGTCCCTTAATCTTAATTCTGGAAGAACCTGAAGCACTATAATGAAATGTAGGAGTATATTAGCATTGAAATTACTTTTTTTTTTTTTTACTATTTTAATGACTAGAACAATTTTGATAACTAAATTGAGAGAATGTCTTTCTAATCATCAAAGGTCACTCAGCACTTTTCTCGTTCTCAAATTTTTGCAAGAAGTATTTGAAAAGGCCATTTGATATGAGACCAAACAGAACTAATATGTGCCAATAATATTTGTTAGTCAGTCTCACACCATCAAGTTTATTACCTGCAAATAGAAGTAAAAAAAAAAAAAGTAGTGAGAAAGGAGTGGATTGACACATACAGACCCACATCTGCCACACGTGTGTGTGCTCACAATCACAGACTAGCTTGCCACAACTGTTTACAATCAAGGAAAGCTGAGAGTTAAATGAGATGAGTAATCAAATGCCCAGCATATGTTGTTTTTGCATTGTTTATGTGACCAATCATTATTAAAATTTATCATCCTTTTAATGCTATCAGTTTACGATAGTATAAAAAAAAAACAAAAAAAACACACCAACAACATACGCACTCTTCGAGAAAAACAGCATTCCGTTTAGAACAATATTGGAACCAGTGCTTTATTGGGCAGAGACTCAAATTCAATAAACTCGCCATTGCACTGCGTTTCAGAATTCTTCCTCTGCTGCTATATGGCTTGAGTGCTGAGGAAATGACCAAGAAGAAGAAGAAGAAGAAGAAAAACAAAAAAAGATTGTGTGTGTAAAATTCTGTCAAAAAAAAGTAAGGCACTGAAAGAACTATTGAAAATTTTGACATCTGTTTATCTGTTTATAGCTATGGCAAGATTACTCATATTAATTCTTGTTTAAAATGCCATATGAAGGAAAGACATTTGTGCAAACAAGAGTCATATTTGAATTGTAGATCATGTCTTCACCATCTGTGAGAGCTGATGGTGTTGCAAAATTAATGTGTTAATGAAATCACAATAATTTCTCCAAAGTAAGGGGTTCTGAAGCCTAGAGTGACTATATTTTGAACTTTGGTGTCTAGCGATTTCCAATTGGGAAAAGCTCTCAGCCTTTAATTAGTTCTGCAGTCCAACTTTAAAATAAATTTGGTGATGTCTTTCTTTTGCCAGGAGTAGATGTGAAGGGGGAAAGAAAGCCATAACAACTTTTGGAAAATGTTCTCTGGTGTTTGAAAAGTTGTTAAATAAGACTGCCTGCCAAGAAATGTCACCAAAAATTCTGACTACTGAGAGAGAGTGGGCAAACAGCTCAAAAAATAATTCTAGCTTGCTGCAACATCACAGGTTGGGAATAGCTAAACCTTACGCAGACTTCATGACTAATTCCAAGCTTCTCCCTGGAAGCCAGAGATAATGATGTTCAGCGCTTTGTGTTGTTAGTTAACACAGCATACCCTTTCCAAGTGCATTATCGAACACAGTGAATAGTGAGAAGTGACTCCGCATGAGGAGAATTTTAAGGGGCTAGCTTTCAAGCCCACTGGACTTTCTGGAGAATCCTGCCCTCCAGAAGATTTAGACTTGCAGTTACAGTGGGCCTCCTTGACACGTGAAAATGTGTGGGCAGGCATATGTAGTCTTTTTTGTCAGATCCACCTTGGAGTCGCGCTTAAAGGGGACAATACGATTTCTTTAAAAAAAAAAAAAGAATAGGAAATTGTGATATTGCCCCCTGAAGAATTAATATTTGTAAAGCAAACCCATCATTTTACAAACATTTCAGGATTTTCCCTTTTAGACGGAAACAGTTCAGCCTATTTGAAAATTTGTGATAGAGTTTGAAAGAACCTTTATGTGAAATCTGAAACGCCGTCTACCCAAAGAAATTGCTTATCTTACCTGTTGTGGTTTTTTTTTTTTTTTATTACTGTGTTGTAGGTATGTGACTGGTGTAAGCACATAAGACACACAAAAGAATACCTGGATTTTGGGGACGGGGAAAGAAGGCTTCAGTTCTGCAGTGCAAAATGTCTCAATCAGTACAAAATGGACATTTTCTACAAAGAGACACAGGCCAACCTTCCAGCTGGGCTGTGCAGCACATTACACCCTCCCATGGAAAATAAAGCAGAAGGCACAGGGGTGCAGCTGCTCACTCCAGACTCTTGGAATATCCCGCTAACAGATGCTCGGAGGAAGGCGCCCTCCCCGGTGGTTGCAGCTGGCCAAAGCCAGGGCCCTGGCCCGTCGGCGTCCACCACCGTGTCTCCATCTGACACTGCCAACTGCTCTGTCACTAAAATCCCCACGCCAGTGCCCAAGTCCATCCCCATCAACGAGACTCCAAACCTCCCTCCCGTGTCGGTCCAGCCACCTGCTAGCATCGGGCCTCCGCTCGGCGTCCCGCCGCGCAGCCCTCCCATGGTGATGACCAACCGCGGCCCCGTGCCGCTGCCCATCTTCATGGAGCAGCAGATCATGCAGCAGATCCGCCCGCCCTTCATCCGCGGGCCGCCGCACCACGCCTCCAACCCCAACAGCCCCCTGTCCAACCCCATGCTCCCCGGCATCGGGCCCCCGCCCAGCGGCCCCAGGAACATGGGCCCCACGTCCAGCCCCATGCACCGGCCCATGCTGTCGCCCCACATCCACCCCCCGAGCACGCCCACCATGCCCGGGAACCCCCCGGGCCTGCTGCCCCCGCCGCCCCCGGGCGCCCCCTTACCGAGTCTTCCCTTCCCGCCGGTGAGCATGATGCCAAATGGCCCCATGCCCGTGCCCCAGATGATGAACTTCGGCCTGCCGTCCCTCGCCCCGCTGGTGCCGCCCCCCACCCTCCTGGTGCCATACCCCGTGATCGTACCCCTGCCCGTGCCCATCCCCATCCCTATTCCCATCCCCCACGTCAATGATTCCAAGCCCCCCAACGGCTTCTCCAGCAATGGGGAGAACTTCATTCCGAGCGCCCCCGGCGACTCCTCGGCGGCCGGGGGGAAGCCAGGCGGACACTCCCTGTCCCCCCGGGACTCCAAGCAGGGCTCGTCCAAGTCCGCGGACTCGCCGCCGGGCTGCTCCGGCCAGGCCCTGAGCCTGGCGCCCGCGCCCGCGGAGCACGGCAGGAGCGAGGTGGTGGACCTGACGCGGCGCGCCGGCAGCCCCCCGGGCGCGGGCGGCCAGCTCGGCTTCCCCGGCGTGCTGCAGGGCCCGCAGGACGGCGTCATCGACCTGACCGTGGGCCACCGGGCCCGGCTGCACAACGTGATCCACCGCGCGCTGCACTCGCATGTCAAGGCGGAGCGCGAGCCGGGCGCCGCGGAGCGCAGGACCTGCGGCGGCTGCCGGGACGGCCACTGCAGCCCGCCCGCCGCCGGCGACCCGGGCCCGGGCGCCCCCGCGGGTCCCGAGGCCGCCGCCGCCTGTAACGTCATCGTGAACGGCACGCGGGGGGCCGCCGCCGCCGAGGGCGCCAAGAGCGCGGACCCACCGCCCGAGCAGCCCCCGCCGCCGCCGCCGCCGCCGCCCGCGCCCCCCAAGAAGCTGCTGTCGGCCGAGGAGCCGGCGGTGAGCGAGCTGGAGTCGGTGAAAGAGAACAACTGTGCTTCCAACTGCCACCTGGACGGGGAGGCGGCCAAAAAGCTGATGGGGGAGGAGGACCTGGCGGGGGGCGACAAGTCAGACCCGAACCTTAATAACCCCGCGGACGAGGACCACGCGTATGCTCTGCGAATGCTGCCCAAGACGGGCTGCGTGATCCAGCCTGTGCCAAAACCCGCGGAGAAGGCTGCCATGGCGCCGTGCATCATCTCCTCGCCCATGCTCAGCGCCGGGCCCGAGGACCTGGAACCGCCGCTCAAAAGGAGGTGCCTCCGAATTAGAAATCAGAACAAGTAGAAAGGTTTGTATGTCCACCTGGGCTCTCCTCAGCACAAGCCAGTGCCCCTCTGGCTACTTCCTACAAAGCAGGGGTGAGAGATAGTTGTATTAATAATCATTAATGACAGTTTGACAGTATACCTTGTGTGGTCGTAGGATCATCTCTTAGATCCAACAGTTATGAGGCTTGGTTAAGAAGCATCATTCCCATTTTACATTCGAGGAAACTGAGTCACAGCTTGTGAGTGCCATGCCTGAGATCACTTATTTAATGCCTGAGCTCACTTATTTAATGAAGTCCAGTCTCCAACCTGACTTGAAACCCTATGGCTGTAATTGCCCTCGCATTGTATTATTAAAAATGTGACTCACTCTCTTGGGGAGGAGTGGGCTGTAGGGTGTAGGGTGGGAGGAACAATTACTTGGGACACCTAAATATCCAGTCATGAGGTTGCAGGGCTGTGGTAAAGGGTCAGCTAACCCATGAGTTGAGCCACTTCCTGGAGGTGGTAACCTCACTGGCAGAATGTCTCAACTCACCAAATTTTCTCCATAACCATAGGATTCCATTTGCAGGATGAGAATAAAAACTAATCTCACATGCTTAGGCCAATAGAACCCAGGCCACCGAGCTCCACTTGCTCACCGGGGTGTTGGAGTAGTGGCTCCTATTCATGAGGTCTCTTCCTTCAGTTTGGCACCAACTGTCACTTCCTAGGGCAGGCCTCAAGCGTCACTGACTAGCTGAGTCCCCCTCCTTGGACTCAGCAGCTCAGCTGCTCATCTCTGCAGACCGCGGGAGGCTTTGACAGGAACCAGGGCTGCACTGCTGAACTCGATGACAGTGCACATCTCTGACCTCATGGGTGGGTGGTGATGCAGCATCTTGAGCTGCTAATAGTGATAGCAGAGTTTTGGTGAGGGGAAGGAGAGCTAGCATGTATGATGGCATGCCAGCTTGTTCGATCCTCTTGGAATAGGTATCATCAACGTCTTTCGAGTAAGCACGATGAGGCTTAGAGATGTTGCCTAAATCAGAGCTGGTAAGAGGAGGAGTCAGGAGTCAACTCAGGCCTCTGGGTCCCAGAGCCCAGTCCCTCCCCACTGTCCAAATGGAATTCAAACAATCCGGACTCTGGTTGAGTTTATCAACTGTTTATAGAAAGGAACAGAAGAGAATTGAACCTTTAATGAGCACCTCACTTATGCACAGCTCCTTCCAGGGGCCAGGGGGGCACAAAGGTGAATATGATGCAGCGTGGTGGGGATGTAAACCCAGGGAGGAAGGAGGCCTGGGGTAGGAGAAGTGTACCTTGTTGAAATTTGTATGGGCAGGCCCTCTCCTAAGTGGTTTTTTTAGTAGTATCTATTTGGATCCGTACAAGTATTATTGTCTTCATTTTACTGATGAAGAAACAGAGGCACAGAAGAATGAAGGGGCTTGCCCAAGATTTCCAAGTTAGTAAATAGCTGAGTTGAAATTCAGATCCAGGCTGTCTGACTCCAAAGCTCCATTTTTTTTTTTTTTTAAACCCACTATAAGAGAACCGGTTAATTGGTCCCTTTATTACCCTACTTGATGGCATTCTTTTATCCACCTGAATTGTCTTAGGGGGAAGCTGCTAGGGAACAACCAAGCCTACCTACCAACTTCCCTGTTTTCAGACATTTTCGATCTTGTTTTTCCAGCAAGAAGAAACTGAGAATACCAATCCATTTTTCCACAGTGGAAAATGTGAGCGTGGACCAGAACACTTGATGTAGTGTGTCCAGTCCATTGTCCCTTAAGTTGGAATATTTACACGGGCAGCTAGCTTAGAGCCAGAAATTCACTTGGGAAGCACAGCCAGATCAAGGAGACTTGTTGGGTGGTGAAAGAAGGGTTTCTCAGCCTTCATAGTTTGAGGTTTCCTTTTCCACTCATGGCTTTGTCAGTAGGAGCAGAATATGAAAATTTGGCTCACCATTCCTTCTTGATTTTATATCTACAAGTGCCACTGTCTGAAAACAGATGGCTTCAACCTTCCTACAGGCACCTCGGTTGAAGATGCCCCCAATTTCTCCATGAGAATAATATTATCTGGTTGACAAAGCAGCGAGTAATGGGAAGGTGTGAGACAAAACCTTTAGAAAGTCAGAAAGCATCCGGAATTGTCATTTTAATGCGTTCTAATATCACTCATTCAAAAGAGTTTTAAGGGCTAACTAGGAGGTGAAAGATTTTTCTACCATCACTGGGGTGAGAAGTGACCAGGTCAAGAATAGTACCATTAGTGCATCAAGTAACATGAAAGTATATAATGGCTACGTGGGTGATGTATGTTTCTGAATAAAGAATCATGCGACGGTCTTGTATGTATTCCATAGTCATTGCTAACAATATTAATCTGACTTCAGCCTACTTCAGAAAAGGCAGTGAAGAAACTGTCCATAGTCCCCATGGGATTGCAGGGTTCTTTTTATGATGAGTCCCCCAATAAATTACAGCTTTTCTCTAAAGTCAGAAACACTTAGCCTTTGCCAACTACAGCAGGGTGACAAGGCGAGTGATTTAAGATGGGGCAAGGACCACCTCTCCTCCGCTAAATCACTGTTCCTCTTACCCTCTGTAGTTCCATGTTGCCTCACAGCACAGTCTCAGCTCGCTGTGATTCACTTACACCTGCTGACGTTTCCCAATTTTCTGTGCCTACGTGGTGCTGTTTTTCTTCTACGCTTTCAGAAACCCAGCCCATTCGTGTGGTTGGGGAACTGGAAATGGCTCTGGTAAATAAAGGGCTGCATGGCTTTTGTACCCTGATGGTGAACACCGTTTGGTAATGAGTTAAAGCCAAAAGAAAACCCAAAATAAAACCCAGGCTTAGTGTTGTATTGGGTGAGGTGCAGGTGAGTGAGTTCCCCATGTCCTTGCTCGTGGGTGACTCATATTATTCCTCACGGGCGAGTCTGGCAGTAACTTAAGTCAGAGGTCTTCGTTCTCGCCGTGTCCACCATTCTCAGACTGTATTACTATTTTTTATCATCTTCAGTAGATTCAAAGCAGATTGTACCTTGAAATCTACAACCCAGGCGTCTACAGTTACTTCAAAGAAGTCATCATACTTGATAGTTCTTTGCAAATTATAGTTGTGTGTGTTTGTGTGTGTGTGTTTTTCCCCCCATTTCAAAGCTGTTCTGTTCCTGGTTACCTGACTGTATGCATTCTTGTTTCTTGATATGATTACACATGAGTTGAATGGGGAAATATTTTCCCCAGATGCAGAACTAATTAAGTTTAGTTGATGATGTTAAAAGGTTGTAAAGTTCCTTTAATCTTACAGTTTTAAGACTCCAAATACCAGTTCTGCAGCTTCAGCTTCTGTAAGCTGGGGGAAAATATCCCCCCAAATAATAGGGAAAACAATGGATTAACATTTTCCAAACTATTCTATCCACAAAGAATTCCATTTATATATGGAATACTCTTTTCTTTGTCTCTGCCTGGGGGCTTGGGAGGGAGCTGTTTGTATTTGTGCATTTTCAGAATCTCTGCAGTTAACACTTGTTTATGGTACATTGGGGAGTTCAGAGTAACCATTTGCAAATGTTTGAAGATATTCAAAAGAAACTATTCCCCCCCTCCTCGATTTTCCAGGGAAATGACATATTCTCTTTAAG
This sequence comes from Cabassous unicinctus, assembly GCA_029593785.1. NCBI lineage: Eukaryota > Metazoa > Chordata > Mammalia > Cingulata > Chlamyphoridae > Cabassous > Cabassous unicinctus. Next base: position 15,954 of record JAQZBX010036028.1, read on the forward strand.
TAAAATAATCAGTGGAAAAAATGTGTACGAGTAACCCTTTCGCCCTCTCTTTTTCCACTCCAAGGAAGAAACCATGTATTTAAGAACTGTTCAGTGAAATAGTCCACACAGTTCCCCACCTTTGTGGCTCCCGGTTTCTTACATTTCTAAAACCAGAAAGAAAATATGTGGCTCTTTCCCTCAGCCCCAATTCTGTGATGCTCCTCCAGGCTTAGCAGTGGGGATTCGACTTTTGTTTTCTCCCAGAGAGCTGGAGAAGGTGCCTGTAGTTTTGGCTTCTTGGAATTTAATTGCTATCATGGTCATGGAGCCACAATCCCAGAAACGACTCTTTGGAGGTTTCACCTCATTAGGAAAGCCAAAAGGGTGGAGGTGACACATAACTCTTTCCCAATTTAGGCTCTCCCCTTGAGAAGTTTGAGAGAGGAGGAGGTTCTGAAGTCAGTCCATACATTCAAAATGCTGCTAGGCATGCCTACTTTTTTATTTTTTATTTTTTAAATTTTACCAGGAAGTCCCGGGGATCAAACCCAGGTCCCTCCATATGGGAGATGGACGCCCAACCATTTGAGCCACATCTGCCCCCATATGCCTACTTTTAAAGCAAGGAAAAGAAGGAAAACAGAGTAGGAAGAGGAAATCCGCAGAAATGGGATGTGCTTGGGTCCTGTGCCAGACTGGAGATATCTGATGCTCCAGTACTTGGTTATTGGGAATGTTAATTGGCAACCTAACCCCGAATGTCAGAGCTCAGCCTGTCGGTCAGGCTGCAATGGCTGTCTAGTTCCAGGAGGTGAGTTAAGCCCTGGAGAAGGCTGCCAGCCTGTCCTTACACACGCGCGTGGAGGGACTTGGGAGACTGCCTGTGTGATCGTTTCAGGCTCGTAGAGGAAGGCTTTCTGGAATGAACAGTATCCAGACCCATCCAGTGCTGCTGGGTCCATTTTAGCCCTTGTGGCAAGGGGCTTGAGGGCTGGGTCTTAATGTGCACGCAACTGGCTTTCAGGTCCCGTTTCAATTAGATTATGATGGAACATGAAACGAAAGCGGCGACCAGCTGTTTCTTCCTCTCAGGTGTGGGACTGGGGTGAGACACGAAATGCTCTCAGAGTGGTGCAGGGGAGCACACACCTGGCCTCATCTTTAGACCTTCCCGTCCATGCAGCAGGCTCCCTAGAGCTGGTCTGCTAGGCCAGTCTGTGCCTTTAGCAACTCCTCCTGAAAGTTCCATGGAGAGTTTTGTGTACCTGTGCATACAGGCATTTTCTTGACAGGAGAGGGCCAAAGATTTTGGCTTCAGAAAAAGTACGATCTACATAGCTGAAGGATGATATGGTTTCTGAGTATAGCTGAGTTGGGATTTTGCTTGTTACTCTGAGGGAGCTGAATTAATTGTGAGTTCCCCTTAAAACTTAGCAGTTTACTTTGGGCAGTTTTTGCTGTGGACCTAATATTGCAGAATCTCTGTTGCTGCTAAGTACTGTAGTGCTTGCCTCTGTAAAGATTGCTGGAGTGACAGAACGCAAAAGGTTCTGAACCTTTCTTCAATTTACCATATCCGGTGAGGTGCCTGTAGTGAAAGGAGAAGAAAACGGGAGCAAGAGAAGAAACAAGCTAGATACTTCCACAGCACTTGGACTTTCAAAGTACAGGCTGCCTAGAGGGACACTGGCCTTCTGTGGAAACACACTTCTCCCTGCACTGAGGCCAAGGGAACGGAAGAGCTAGGGTCAGAGAAGTGGCCAGGTCAGTAGACACAGGGCATTGATGAGGCGGAATCCGGGCAGATGGGCGCACTCCCCAGCATGCTTCTTTAACTGGCGAGAGTGTAACTGGGAAGGGGGAAGCATTTGATCAGCTATCAATAAGCCATTCCCCAGAAGGGCACTGGACATAAGCCCTCTGACTGGTTTCCAGTGAAACACCCCCTCGCTGGCCTGTGCAACCATCTGTGCATCGTGCTTCAATCACTTACACCTACCTTCATGCCGACAAGCATTCCAGAGGGGCAGAGATGTCTGAGGACCAGAATGCACTATAGCATGGAGCACTTATGTCATGTGGGGCACTTGCCTCCACCCCGAGCACTCTGCCTTTTCCAGGCTCTCTTGTGGAAGAGGTGATGCCACAGAGACAAAGGGTCCCCCTTTCACCATGTCCTGCCCAGAATTCTTTCGTATTCTTCAGTTGCTGCTTTGAATGCATAATACATCATATGCAGACGCAGGTTAAAGTAATGTATTCGGCATGTGTAAACTTTTTTTTAACGCCTCAGAAGGCATAAAAGGAATTCATTTCAGAGAAACAAATAAATTAGCTTTAAAAGGTAAACAGTTTAGCGCTGGAATCATTGAACAGAGTCCCATTCTCAAGGAAAAGGAGTAACTGCCATCTCAGATGCCAGCTCTGAATACTCTGGATTTGTGGATTCCCACAGCATTCTGCTTCAGAAAAAAAAGTAGGGTGGGATCAGGACTGAGAATGGGAGGTCGTTGATGAGGAGGGGGAAGAAGCACCCCCAAATGATTTCAAGGGCCGTTTAAAGGGGTCTAGTGAAAATGAGTGGAGTGTACTGAACAGTTGTGAATTGGGAACCAGTCAAGTTGGCCCTTCCTAGGACTGAGCTGTGGTCCTGAGCAGCAACATGTGTGCACCATTTCTAAATGTTGCCCAGATGAGGGAGAAGGGAACACGAGAGCGGACCTGTCTCTCCACGCAGCCGTGAGGTCAGGGCTGTGACGACACAAAGCTGCCCCGAGCACCCCAGCCTCAGTCCCATACAGATATCCGGCTGTGCCAGTGCTGGTTGTCTCCTCATCCCCACTCTGAACCTCTGGTTTGTCGTCTTTCTTTGGCAACAGGCTGTGTTTGGTTTGGGGTAAAAGGGAAGTAAGAATGTGACTATAGCATTTAAAGAACGGAAGGGAGAAACACACTATGGACTAGTTTGATATGAAACATTGACATAAAGCCCAAAAAAGTGCAATTAAAAAGTATATCTCTTCCTCATTTGCATGGCTTATTTCCCCAGTCATGTCTTTGGTATTGAAAATGAACGGTATTCCCGTAGAACATGTGTCTCAATTTGTAATGATATCCTCCTTGCAGCTGGCTTGGTTCTCCAAGTGTTTCTAAAATGTTACTGCCTTAAATTTGAGCCAACCTACAATAACAAATTATCTAGAAGCAAAGTGGCTAAGCTGCGTTTGGTGAGAGAAGGGGAAACCGTAGATTTCACCCTTCAACTCTTGTTTTGGAAATTCAGACAGTAACATAATCTTTTTCTAAGGAAATCTACACACGCACACTTTAAAAATTGTGCAGATTGAGTGTCGTGGGAGCAAGCATGGCCAGGTTTAAGTTTCTCTGCAAAGTTCTGCATCCCATCAACGAGCCCTTTTGATATTTTAAACCCATATTTAGAGTAATTTCAAGTTATTTGGAGCACATGTGGTAAAATGTAAAACTTTGTCATTATGATTTCTTAGATGCTTAGACTTTAAATATTTATAAGCCATTTTTAAGTACTTTATTCAAAAGCCTTCTCCCACTAGAATACTATAATTGAGTGGTATCCGAGCATCATCATAGAAGATACAGAGTAAAGTCACTGCAATATGCATGCTTGTTCTTCCTGCTTTTCTGGTTTTAATGCAAGTGCTGTTTTGCAGTAGATTCAGCTTATTTTAAAAATGTGTAAAAGTCATAAACAGGGTTGGTTGTCTGTGATTTTAAAAAATAAATATTTCCCAGTTCCCAAAAGGTAAAGTGTGTTAATTTTAACCAAGTCCCACTTTTTTAAAAATCCTAAGAGTAATTAAGAAAACTTTCCATTAGCACGTTGGGTCTGAATCTGTGTCCCTGTGAACTTAGTGTCATGTTGTTCCTCTAAAACATCTTACAGACAATTTATTGGGGGTTAGATTGAATTCTTTACTATTCACCTTTAGCTGCCTTGGAAGCTGAGATCTGGGATCTCATCTTTATTATAGGTAGCCTGTTGTGCACTTAATATGAAGAAGAAGAGGGGGGAAAAGAAAAACCTTTTTCCAAATTCAGAATCCATTTAAGCTTCAGAGGTTATAAATTTCAAACTGACCTCAGGCCTCTAGGGCTTGCACTGTTTTATGGCTGGCAAAATACAGCTTTCTGGTAAGAACAGGGGAAAAGAAGGCTTTAAAAGACTCATAAAGTTGCTTGGACATCTAATAGCTCTTACCAAACAGCAGTTTCATGAGTTAAGTGTAAATGAGTCAGAAACATATAGATTGAATTTCTTTTAAAATACACATGGGTTTAAAAATTAAGGCCAAAGTGCTTGGCAAAATAAGTTTTGGTTTTAGCCAAATCCCAAGTGTTTGAAAAAATAGTTTTACCATTTGCCAAACCAAAACTATATCCAGGTCCCTCTCCTCCTCCCATTTAGCATGATGACATCATAGATATGGCACTTAATGGCTGTTTTCCTATCCTCCGAGGTTTGATTAACATGAATCTCAGTTAGTAATTGAAAAATGAGGCAGCCTTTTTGTGGAAAAACGTTATGACCATGCAGATGAAGATGAAGGGCGCCTGGTTCAGGGTTCCAGTTCTGATCTTGACAGCACCTCTCACTAGCTGACCATCGGATCAAATTGTTCTTTGTGTCAGCACTGTGTGTGAGGGGGGCTCTATGCACTTAAAAAAAGCTTTCTAAAACATTTGAAAAATCCTGTATTTGGAGTTTTCATTTATACTTAATTTATATATTGCAATCTACAAAATTTCATAAACTCCTAACCATATCAAAACCGAGGGAGGCAGTCCCCTTTCACTTATTTATGGCTCAGAGATAGTCTTCATTTGTTTCCCACGAGAGTAAAACATATCCATTTTCACATAGCAAGATCTAACACTGACTTTGTGCAGGACACTGTGTTATTAAAAGATAGATAGATAGATAGATAGGAGGGAGGGAGGAGAGAGGGAGGGAAACAGGAAGAAAGGAAGGGAGGGAGGAAGGAAGTGGAGGAGGGTGTGGCAAGAGTCCTTGCTTTGTTATGAGGTTGAGAAGGACAAGAAATGATCGAGGTCGCTTTTTTGAGCAACATACAGATGTGATGCTGAAGACTGTGGCTTCAGTGAGGACATGAGCAGGTCCTTTTCTCTCACCGTAATAACCAAGTGCCCAGCCCTGGGGCTGGCCCAGTGGGCACTCGAATGTTTGCTGAGCAGATGGATGAGAAGTGTCTCAGTAGAGGACCAGCTCATGGAGTCACTTGGATAGGCATCCATCAAGCAGGTGAGTTGGGAATCGGTTTTCTAAAATTGGAAGGGGACATGGGTTGAAAGGAGTGTAGGAGTAAGGGGGGCAACAGGATGCCAAAAACCACAGCTGCAGAAAAGAGCAAGCCGTGCTAGGGACGACTTTCCGGTTCACCTGGCTGGAGCACAGGACTTACCTGTTGAAGGTGAGGAGCAGGAGGTTGGAGGAGAGTAGGTAGGCAGTGGAACAGGAGGCTGAGGAATCGGTACTCAGAACATTAGGCAACGTCACACCACGGGACCTCAAGCAGGGGAATGGCAGGATGAAATCTGTGTTTCAGGAAAATTAGCTTAGCAGCTGTTTGTAGACTGAAAAGAAGCAAGAGGAAGACTGGCAACACCGAGGTTGATAGTTGCATTCTGATGACAGGCTAATTACCAGCAGTCAATTCTAAAACATTGCAGAATGTTGCTGCTGGCGGGGGGCGGGGGGGTCGGCATCTGTGTTGTAGGTGTGTAAGCTGTTGTGGCAGGGCTGAGGGAGGAAGAACTTCTTTGTGCCCAGAATGGGCCTAACAGGATTTCACAGCACTGAGTGACAGACCATTCCAAATGTTCAGTCCAGGGGGATGCTGGCCAGGCCCCAGATTGCCACGGAAACAGGGCCTCCATCTGTGTGCAATGCAGCTCCGAGCCTTAGTCCTGCAGGGGTGGGAGAGTGGGTGGGCTGTCGCCAGTGAGTGGTGGGGAGGTTCTTACAACAGGCACCTACTGTATGCCAAGTGCTACCTTGGCATTTTAATGTACATTATTTTCTCTGGAGCCCCATAACAACTCCTTGAGGTGGGGATTATTCCCTTCATTTTTTTGTATGGCAGGTATGGCACAGAGGCTTTGTGTGGAGGTCCTAGAGACAGGCTGCCAGCCAAATACCAGCACTGCCATGTACTGGCCTTAAGACCCTGAGAAGGATTCTTAACTCCTTTGTGCTTCAGTTTCTTTGTCTGTAAAATGGGTTTCCCATAGTGAAAGCATTTGGAGCACTCCCTTTGCAGCCCAGGACTTCTTCCCTCGGGGGTGTAATAGAAGATAATGAAACGTTGGCAACCTTGGAGGTTAACCATTCCAGAAATTCTTATAAGATCTCTGGTTCCTCTTTTACAAGTATAGAGACTGGGATAAAAAAAGAGTGGATGTTCAAGGTCACGGAGTGGCATAGTCAGGGTCAGAACCTGCGTCCTCGTCTGCCTTTCCTCCCGGTGGGCCATGGGATATGCCTGCAGCTACTTGCGTTACACACGCTGTGCCAAGCACCAGAGTCATATTTTTGCCACCCACTGCATCGCTTCCTCACATCAGGCAGCTGATTTCAGAGGGGAAATAGGTTGTACCTGAACATCTGGGCGTTGAGGGTTGCTGAAAAGCAATTACTAACCACACTCTCCACCTCCTTTGTTGTTTGGGAGAGAAACTGGTATGTGCTCTCATTTTTTCACAGAGAAATTTGCGCTAATATGAAGCTTCTCTCTCCCACCTTCTCCCTCTTTCTCCCTCTCTCCCCACCCCCACCTCCTCTGCTCATGAGCTGGTTGTAAAGAATATGTGGTGTGGGGGAGAGACCTTTTTTCTAGACCTCACCTAAAATCTCAGAATCTACTCTTGACCCACAGGCCATGGCTACTTGCCATATTAAACTGCTCTTTTCTCTGGATTCTTTTCTTTTTTTTTACCTAGAATATCTGTGTCCAGCTAAGACGGAGAAATAGGAAACTCAGTGTTAACACCAGTGAACGTGTTTTTTGGTCCAAGGTAGAAGGGGGGGAAATCAGAGGTGGAATGTGCCCAGGCTCTTTCACCCACACCCTGGGTGAGTCACTTAATTAATCCAGGATTCAGCATCTTCCACTCCAACAGGACCCAGCAACACCTGCTTCTGTGCTCACAGGGAGGGTCCTGGGAGCAGAGCTGCAGCCAGGGGGCTGCTGAATCACATCAGTGTGTCCCAGCTACTTGGAGTATTAGATGGGACTTGAAGGACAATTGAATTTTCTAGGTTTTCTTATTTGCAAAGCAAAGGGGCTGGGCTCTGGCTGCCTAAGGTCCTTTCTAGCTCTGATGCTGTGACCCACCCTCCTGCCAGGGGTAAGAGAGGGAGAGATGGAAGATGGACCAGGAGGCAGCTCAGCCCAGGGGTGGAACGGGGACTTGGGGCTCATGCAGAGGTAAATTTCAATCATGCTCTGCCTCTTTCAGCTGGTGACCTTGAGCAAATAAGTTCCTTAACCTTCCTGGGAAAGTTTCCTCATCTGTAAAATGGGGACCACAATAAATACTTCAGAAGCATTACTGTCAGTTCAAATAAGCTATGTATGTACAAATGCCTAGTGTAGTATTGGGCATAAAGTTGGTGCTCAGTAAAATCTGGCTTCTTTCTTTGAAGACGCTGAGGCTTTCCCAAACCGTAACAGCAAGTACGTAGGTCCAGAAGCCAGGGGCCTAAGGGTGCAGGCTCATCTTCAAATGTTCCTGCAGAACATTAGATACATTATGTTTTCCCTTTTATTTAATTTCTCTCTTTTGTGAACAGACATAGCCACCTGCCTCCAGTGCATTTATAAAAAGTGTGCACCATTAGTTACGGATCCCTCTGTGCTGTTAGAGAAGGGCCAGGTCAGGGTCATTTCCTTTACTTAACTCCCAGGTTCCAGAAAGGATTTGAGGTGGTTACAGGGATCAGTTGTTTAGGGTGAAACTAAGAACTGGGTAGAAGGTGAAGATTGTGAGTGCACAAGAAGGGGCGTCAAGATTCAAAGACACCTCCACCTCCCCGTCACCCCTAATAACTTTTAAAGGTCAGCGAGAAAGAGCAGTGGCCACTTGTAAGAATAAACGGGCCTCTCTCCCCGTTTAATTCACAGAAGCAGCTAAGCAAAGAAAACCAAAATTTTCATTGGTAAAACAAAGAAAACTAAAGATGGAGTTAACCCAGCAGGGGGTCTTAGATGACTGAGATTTTTTTTTTGATTAAAGGTCAAAGTAAGAGAGCTTGCTAATGAAGATTATAACAAGAAAAAAAACACCAAGATCTTACATTTGTTTTCCTTTTTTTTTTTAAATACACACAAGCCTTAGCCCAGCAGAGCCGT
>JAQZBX010036029.1:0-24336 GCA_029593785.1 Cabassous unicinctus
GGAAGTTCTGAATATTATTGTATATAAGGTTCATGACTCAGTAGATGGGTGAAGGAAGAAGGGGAGGAGGGGAGGAGGTTGTTATTGGTGTTGGGGAACATTTGCTTCATAGATTTTTCAGTAATGATGAAGGGTTGTACTAATCCATCCACACGTGTGTGCCCTTCTGATCTTTGTAACACATGATGGCAAGATGGCTGCATGTGCAGATGGATACCTGGCCTTGGAACAAAGGCTATACTCCTGTACCATATGTGGATTGAACCAGTGATTGGGCCTCATTAGCAAGAGGCTCTAGCCAGATGGTCTGGTCAGCTTTAAAGTAGTGCATTTCAGAAACACTGTAAGAGGATGAAAAGAGTTACAGCACTCCTGAGGTGCCTAACTCATTGTCAAAGCTTACAAATGGGCAGGGGGCTAAGGAGTGGCACAAGGGTAGATGGTCACCAGGACATTGGAAGAAAGCATCAACCTTTTTTGTATACTAGATGAAGAAAAATTTATTTGACCAAGGTTTGGTTGCTCATCTGTGGCTTTGGTATGGCTTCACATCTCTTTTCATAGCACAGAAAATCTGATAGAAAGAGGGAGATCCCATCAGTTCAGAATCACTAGGTGGCTTTCTCGGCAACACTCGATGCTCTACCCTGGTGACCATATTCCTTTTCCTTACCTGCAATTTATTTGCCCTAAAACCTTCCACAAAATTAGGAAGTTTGGGGTGTTAGAGGCCACTGTCCTTAGGAACTAAATAACTGTGTCCACATTTAGAACATCTGGCAAAGCATCTGGCAGCTAGCTAGCACCAGGCAGGCAGATAGAAACCCTGGAGGAATGTGACATAAGGTAGACTGCAGTGATGAAGATGCCCTTCTCAGCATGTGTGGGATGACAGTAATGAAAGAGATATCATCCATGCATGAAATCCCCAGAGAAGTCCCCATGCTGCTGCGTATGCCTACCCTTGCCCTTTGGACCTTTGAGCCAATTGCTAAAGAAGTGACTGTGGTGGACTGATATTTTCCTTGACCTCTTTTTATTTTCTTCATCCTCTATGGGAAGCAAAGAAAACAAGAAATCGACTAGAAGGCCAAAAGCAACAGGACGTTGTTCCCTCTGCAGAATTTGACATTGAGGATTGCCAAATTCTTTATGAAATATTTTTCTCCCTGAGCTAAGTGATATTGTCCTTTCTGTTTTTCTTCAAACACACACTCTGATCTCTCCTCCTCTGTTTCCTCAACTGTATCCTCTTTCTCATCTTGCTTGAGAAATGTGATATTCCTTGGTCTTCTGCCCTTCTCTTTACACACACTCCTCTTTCTTAGAGGCATAAACCAGCACGGCCACCACTTACTTGTTACATGTTTGAGTTCATGCACTAGTGCAATCATTCATTTATACAACACCCATTTGTTCTCAGCTCTTACAGGAAAGGTGCCGAACGTGCTAGTGAAACATGCTGCTCTCAAGAGAGTGGCAAACCCAGAACTGTTATTCAACAACAGCCACCGGTGTGGGAACACTCTCTATTCTATTTGGATGGTCTCTGAGTCATATCAGTTGTTGAATATTTTACCTAATACACTTCACTATGCCTAGATAGAATGTATTAAGCAATAGAATCTGTCATTAACTTCTCTCCTGTGCTCTAATATCCATTTTGCTGGTTTAAAATTTTCCATCGCAAGGACTATTAGTTTTGACTAAATTGCAACTTTAAGGGTTCAGATCGTTGTCCTTTGAAAATTTGTGCCACAGACACAGAGCTCAGAGGAACCCCAAAAATCAGATGGCTCCCTATTTTGTAAAGAGGCAGCACTCCTCAGCAAAGGGCTGTGGCTTGCCCAGAGTCACCAGTTGCCTAGAACCCAGGTCCTCTGATTCTAAGTTCAGTGTTTCAGTAGTTTTATGGATTTGGAGGAATTTTTCAATTTCCTACCAGCTGCCCTGGCATGCAGGCACAAAATTAAGATTCTTTACAGTGGATGCGGCTGTGCATAACCAAGAATGTGTGAAGAGGACATGTGCAAGCAAGTTCATCCTCTGTAATGGTTGGAAGGACAGAATGACTGCAACGCCATGCTTGGGCCAAACTTTGTGCTGCCACGCATTTAGTTTGCAAATATTTGATGCCATTGTATTTTCCATTTCCACCTAGCACTTCAGCCAAGCCCTAGCGATTGTCAATTTAGCTGTCATGACAACCGTATGCATGAATTTCCCAAGGACAGTACTGTTTCAAACAATATATCCCAGAAATGTTAATATCCAGGCATCAGAGGCATGTCCCAAATTGTTTTCATGTGCACTTGTGTATACACACACACTCATACACAAACACAACACAACACAACACAACTCAACACTCCAAAATGTATGGCCTTCATACCAATTAGAAACATAGAGAACAGGAGGCAAAAAGACTGTAACAACAGCAAAAAAATGAGCTTATCGTGAGGGAGGAGGATCTATATCTATCTATATCTATCTATATATTCCATGGAAGTGAGGGGCCCTACTGGATAGTGGAAAATCACACAGCATATATCAATACTGTGTGTCAGTAGAGGCCAATAGTAGATATTAATAATGAAAATCTGGAAACACCAAAAAAAAATGTTATTGCTTTCAAATGTTATTGTTTTAAAGTGGAAGGATGTATATCATAGACTTTAGGAAGATTTCCAAAAAAAAAATGTTTAAAATATCTTAATGGTACTTAAAGGTAATTTATTAACACTAAAAATAAGATGAGGGAGGAGAAAGAGGAAATGGAAGGGGAGGAAGGGAAGGAGGAGAATTTTTAAAATTTTGCTCTAAGTTTACAAAGCCTTCCTTTGTTTAAAATTTATACTGTCTAATGTAACCTTCAAATAAACCCAATGAAATAGGTATTATTCTAGCCATTGTTGTTCAGGCTAATATTTGAGGCTACAGAAGAGTAAACAGTAATGTCAAACAGAATTCCTGGCTCAGCCTCCTAAGAGGGGCTGCAGGGATCCGTCCCTTAGGTAGCTCTCCAGGTCTGTGTTCTCATTCTTCTGTGGATTCCCAGACTAGGTGTCTGCAATGATAGCCCTTGACTGGCCTCATTGTGCCCGGGGTCTGCTGACCCCACAGGTATCCTCAGTATTCCACCCTGAAATTCTTCTCAATTTTTTCAATGGGACAATTTGGCCAATTCTACCTTCCCATCCAGCATCCCAGCCCTCAGCGTCATCCAGAAACTCCCACGACACAGCGTTCTGTCCCACCCTCTGGCTCTGATACTTCAACAATGTGGGGGGCTGCAGGTGGAAGCAGAAGCAAACAGATTCCAGGACCTAATGGAAGAAACAGCCCCCTTCCTTTCCTAGGTGGCCATGTCGCCCCTTCAGCTCACATTCACACTCTCCATCTCTCTCTCTCATTGCATGGCTTGGACGGTTCAGTGGCGACGTTTGTTCCCTAATGGGTCAGGGGTCTTATTTACCTGTCTGGTTGTCAGGTATGAAGTGTGTGGTTAGCTGTCATTCCTATCAAACTCCTTAGTCCTTGCAAATTAGACTCCCAAGTGCACCTGGCCCATCAGACCTCGAGGCAGGCCCAGACTTGTTTGAACCTGAAAGGGTCGCAGTTTCAGCCCCCTGAGCCTCCTTGCTGCAGCCACTCAGTGGTGAACAGTTCTCAGCAGATGCCAACCAGCTTCATGCAGTTTCAACTAGACAGCACCTAGAAAGCTGATAGATAAATGCTTGCCCCGTACAACTACAGGCAGATGGTCTGAGATGCATTTCATTCGATTCCTTGGAAGCTTAGAGGGATTGAGCAGCATCAGTTCCAGACATTGAAGGTCAGCTGGATAATGTACTCATGTTTGGGCTTTCCCCTGCTCATTCAGTCCCCTGTCCCTCACTCCTGCTTCCTGGGATCATGTCTCCAATAAGCTACCATGCCCATAGCCTTTGCTCAAAGCTTTGCTCTGGATGGGCTGGGGGGAGGGAGTGGAGTGGGAAAAGAAGGGAGTGGAGCCCAAAGCTAAGACACTCTTGCTCTGGGTATAAAACAGTGACAATAATAATAAAAAATAAGAGCCAATATTTATTGGACACTTATGTTCTAAACACAGTTGAAAACACTTTGCATTTTCTAACAAATTTAATGCACTTGTGTATTTTACAAATGAGAAGTGTGTTTATGTGTTTAAGAGTACCATAGATGACAGAATTAGGGCATGATGCGGGCTAGGTGTTCTGAACCTAAATTCAGAGTTCTTGCCCCTACTTGGGACTGCAAGGAGTTCTTCTTTGTTTGGAAATCTCGAGGATGCAGAGAGCTCATTTTTAACTGCTGAGGGCCATTTTGGTGTAAGCAGCTCTGGGGAAAGTTGCTTGGAGTTAAGGGTATCCTCTGGCTCTTGTCAACACATGCCGGTCAAATGCAATGTGCTCAACCTTTCTCTGGGTTAGAGTGCACAGAATTCCAGGGCGGAGGGCGTCATTTCTGGGGTCGCAGGGACAGCATGCGTTCTTCCCTCCACGCCACGAGAGGGCAGGATACTCCCAGGCTTTGGTTCACACTCACGGGTCAGCAGACTTGACTACCCCTAGTAATACTAGGGATGACCTCATTCTCACACACACGCACACACACTCACAACCACCTTAAAATTACAGATGGAAGTGAATTCCCTCCTGTACATCACCAGGGCCACGTTACCTAATTGAGCTGTAAAACTCCCTCCATAAGCTAAGGGCCCTGCTCTCAAATGGCAACCAAGCATTTTCCTCATAGCTCCAACCTACTCAACAGCATTCACACCCACCCCTTCAGAGACGATGTAACCCCTGCCATGAACTTCTCCCTAGACCTTCACGCCTCACGGACTCCGGGGCTTAGTGGTGAGTAGAGCCCACATCCCCAGAAGCCGTCTCACACCTCCGCTCAGAAATAGCAGCTGCCATGCCCCTGGCCGGTTTATGATACAATAGCTTCCTTGGAGCGTGCTTATAAATATTTATCGCACCAAGCATGCAGTAATAGGCTGCTATTCAAACACACCTGCTGGGAAGAAAGAAATAAAAAAGAAAAAGGAAAAACACACACATACTCACACATATTTATGACCACTCTATGAAGGTCAGCTAAGCATTTAAACCTAGAGAGCATCTATACAAAATGATCAAAATGATCACTGCCTTCCCAGGGTCTTTGGTCCAAGCATGCAGGGTCCTCTAAGAGGAAGCCGAGCAAGACCTCATTTTGTTTTTAAGTGCCGTTTCCCCTCGAAAATGGACATTTTGTTGAACTACATTTGATAAAAACTGAAATACACAAAGAGATAAGAAAAATAATATCTATGTATCATATTTCCCTGGGGTAATAGTGTTAGCATTTTGGGACATTTCTTTGTCTGCTGTAAGAAATACATGTTCTATATGCTCTTTGAGCTTTGTTTTTTTTTTAGCATATTGCACATTATAATATCTTGAAACAGTTTAAAAATCTTTTCTGATAGCTGAAAATGATATTTTCCTGTTCCAATTTGCAATGATTTGATCATTGAAGACTGCATATTAACTCAATCAATAAAGATTTATTCCAACACTACTGTGTGCAATACTCCCAGTATGGGTGATGGGGGTGCAAAAGTGAATTGGACAGAATTTCTCTCCCCAAAAGGTTTAGAGTCGGGTGGCATATAAAAGGAATGTTTTTTCTCCAATTCCTAATAGTTATTTTGATTTATTCTTGTGTGGCCTGTCTATTCGGGTATGTTAATGATTTGGTTTTTGGATGGAGTGCTTGAAGATTTGGTTCTCACAATTTCCTTCAGTGAGTAGGGCAACAATTTGACAAAGAAATATTTGATTTTTAGTCCTCTATCCTACCATCAAACCAATTCTCAGAATAAAATATGGCTTGTATAATACTGCTTGTGAACTTTCTCAATCAAATATGGAAAATACTGGCTTTGGGAGATCCTAAAGCAATTCCATCAGTAGTCTTAAAATGGGCAAGAAGGAATATAGGTTAAGTCAAAAGAAAACGGGGAGCACAGAAATTGACTAATCACAATTCACACACACATATAATTTGCCATTGTTATTCCTTTACATTTCTTGGGAAAAACTTAGTTAATGTATTAAGTAAGTATGCTTCAAACTGGCCTTCTGTTTCATGGATTTCCAGGCATCTACTATATTTAAATAGTAGAAGAGTTAAGATAAGTAATTTTTTTAAAAACCCTTAATGAGTAGATGTTGTGTGTCAAACTTGAGGCAGAGTCCAGGGAAACCCAGAGATGGACAAGACATATTGCCCGTATCCAAGGAATTTCCTTCTTCAGTGACCTAAGAACTGGACTTTTTGCTCGTCTTAAATGCTGTGCACAAGGCAAGGGCCATCTATTCACCAGTGGGGAGAGGCTGATGCAAGAATGGATATTTGCATGGTACCAAAGTAACACTCCACACTTCACTTGTTATTCACATAGGGCAGCATGAAGCTTTACAATGGAAATATCTGGCTGTCACTCAATGTTTAAACTCAGCATCCCGAAGCGTAGGACAACCCTATGACGTGCCTCCTGATTTGATGCAAAATGAAATTCAACACAGCCCATGAATTTATCTTGTTCTAAATATTTAATCTGAAAGTAATCAAGACTTTAGCTCTACATTCAAGGTTGCAGGCAATCGAGGGAATAGATAAACAAGTTAAACAATCCTATGAAGAAACAAACAAAAAAATAGCCTGGTCTCTTCATCAAGGCAATGTCACATAAGATGGGGAGGAAACTAGTCTAGGTTAAAGAGATTTAACAGGCTTAACAATCAAACTTAAAGCATGCTCTTTGATTGGATTCTGATTTAAAAAAAAAATCCTAAATTTATATAAGTTATCTGGGAACAAAGGGGAAATTTTGAATATGGCCTGGTATGAATATGGTATTAGAAAATCATTTTTAATTCTATTGAGTGTCAAAATGGTTATAAGGGCAGGAAGAATAGCCCTGTTTTTGGGAAGTGCACATTGAATTATGTAAGATAAATTGCCACAATGTATTCATTTACTTTCAAATGGTTCAGCAAAAATAAGATTAGGTAGATAGATATACTCAGAGATACAGACAGACAGACAGATAGACAGAAAGATGATAGATTAGAGAGTAGGGAGATGAGGCAGATGTGGCAAAACCTAAAAAGTGTTGAATCTTGGTAGAGATGAGTAGTCATTATACTACTCTTTCTGCTTTTCTACGTATCTACAGATTTCATAATACAAAGAATTTAAAAAGTTCTGTCCCTGCCAGGTGGCCCCCAAATTCCTGGGGAAATGGGAGGGAGAATTCCATTGCTATTATATTTCTTTTATGCAGAAATGGAAACAGGAAGTGAATTCAGGTCATTCATTCAGAGATTTAGAAAGAAAGTAATGTCATGGGTTTTCTAGGATGTCATAGCCTGGTTTCAAAGGGTCCCTGCATGACATATTTATACCTCCCAGGGATATCAACATTTGTCCTGATGGGACAAATAGCTCCAAGTATCAAATGTATCAATTCTCACTAAAAGTAACTTTCAGTTATCAACTATTCATTCACAAAAATTTAACGAGTGCCTTCTATGTGCCAAACTGTTACAGACTCTTGAATACCTAAAAACAGAGGACTCAAAATCAATGACAAATTATTCTGCAGCCTTTATAGAGATTGAGGCTTTACAGAAAGTTTTCCCCTCTAGGTAGTTTGGGAAAAAATAATTTCTAATAATTATCTTCTCTTCTTTACTCAAACGATTCTCCTATCACTACCATTTAAAAATATGTACACTTATTTGGAGTACGAGTGGTTGGAAGATGAATCAATGAGGAAATCATTCGATCACAAATATTAATGTCCCTTTGTGCAACAATAACATAAAAGACTATAAATTTACACACAGGGAACTTAGCTTATAAAAACTGCAAAATGGAGGAAAATAGAAGAGATACCAGAAGGCAAGACATGATTCATTACAACATGGGTGGGGGCAAAGATGCTGCCAGGGAGGGGGAGAGAGGGGAAGGGGGCAAAGCAGAAAGAGTTGAATAATACGGGCTTGGGGAAACCAAGTAAAAAGTAATGGAGAGGTAACCAAATGGATGGAGCTAAATATACTCATGCGTCTCAAAGACCTGATGACTAATATGGGAAAATAAAATTGAAGTAGGACTGATTTATAAACAACTGAAGGCCAGAGTGACCCAGAATGGGAAAGGATGTTAGATAGGACTATATACTCATCTGAGCAGCCAGATGAGCCATGTGGGATAAGATGATTGGGGGGTGGGGCTGGTTGAAAATAAAATTTCAAATAAGCATCTATATTTAGCTTTCTTAAGGACCTGAGTCGAAAAGGACCCTGGAGAGGTCTGGCAGAGTCACTGCAATGTGCAGAATGTGAGCCCCCTTTGCAACTCAGGAATAGTTCTTAAAATATTGTTAGGAAGGATTTGTAAATAGCTTATGATTCTGTATCAAAATAAGACATTAGAAATGGTGCATAATTATTACTATTTAAAGGTTTACAGACTATCAGAATTGTATCAGAAAGCTGTTGATAATTTGGCATTAAGAGTATAAGAAAATCGGTGGATTTGCTTGGGGGCAGCAGAAGCTGAACCCAGAGCACAAAGAACCACTGCCCCAAGGGACACACGTGCAAAAGGCCAAGGGGAGCAGAGGCTTGGGAGGGGAGGAATCTTGGGACTAGGGTCACTCAACTGGAAACTATCTATCACACACCAAGAAGATTTTGTGCACATGCACGTGAGTGTGTCAAGTTCAATAATGATTGCCCCTTTCTATCTCTTTTTAGCTCCTGCTCCACTCTCGTCTTTATAGCTTGTTTTCTCCAGGCTTCCTGGATCTTGCTGCCCTAAAACTTCAGTATACACAGGGCTCTGACTTCCTTAGTGCTGACTGCAGCCCTAAATCTTCATAACTTTGGAATAGGGGTCTCCACCAATAGGTCCATCAGTTTCTGAGTGACCCAATTCTGAGTGGAAAATACAATGATGTCAGAGTTTATGCAGAGTTTGGGTCCTAAATTCTGCTTGTAAGGCAAAAGCTATACTTGAAAATCCCTTAGGAAGCACTGCATTGGAAACTAACATGTTATTTCTCAGTAACTCATACCCAGCCAAGTTTTCCTTTAGCATTGGAATAGATTATAGTTTCTTTAATTGAGTTTGGGTTGAAGTTGTTGATTTTCTTTTAGGAGCCAAGCTTTCTGAAACATGAACATTTTAAACACAAAGAGGGCCTTTAGCTTAGTGAGGTGCTCACACTCTGAGAAGTTCTTGGGAAACAACGTAGTCGGGGAACAGTGGATTCTCATAGACCATCTTGAGGCCATTGAGGGCGTGTTTCATCACTGAGTGGAATGGTTTTTGGAACTTCCCGTGCTATTACAATTACGTTTCTGTCTTTCTCTGCCCGTCTCTCCACTGCCATGTATGTATTTGGATTCTATAATATGATATCAGCCACTTTTACAGACTCCATCCCATCAGGTATCCACCCGGTGGCCAAAGTAAAATGGACACAAGTGAAATGAAGGTAGGCAAACCATTCAGTAGGAACACCAACAGGAGGGTTTCCTAGAGAAGATGGCAGTGGGGAACAGCACCCCAATAAAACTTCTATAGCGATGCCAGGGAAGTTTTTATCAGGGGATAATGAAATCGATGCATGCCATGTGACTATCAGTAGCTAGATCCTTCTAGGGTGGTGGGTTGTGGAGGGCAGCTGTCCTAGGTATAGTTGTCTTGACTCTTGAACCAATTAGACAGACTAAGAGTGCTTCTACCCAGCGTCTTTCACACTCTCAAAAGCCAGCTTCTTAGAATTCGATGGAAACACCCTTTGCATGTTTAGAGAGTAAAGTCATTTAGCACAATGGCTGCAAGTCCAGGCTTTGAGGCTGGGCACTCAAGTGTCTAAATCCCAGTTCTGCCACATCAGCCGTGGCCTTGGACAAATTATTTAACTCTTCTGAGCCTCGGGTTCCTCACCTATAAAATGAGCATCATACAATTTACCATGCAGGGGTCCTTCAAGGACTACATGAGATAATGCAGGTGTACAATGGCTGGCGTATAGTAAATGATGTTATGCATCAGGATTCTTAAAGACTCATTTAGGCATCCGTGTCCATGATGTTCTATGGAGAGAAAGGAAGAGTGCAGGAGACAGGGACGTGGCTTAAGGGTTCCAGGTGAGACTGGCTTCATGGAGGTGCAAACAGTGCAGTTTCACTGGCCTTGTGCTTATAAGGGCCCTGCACTTGGTTTAATATTCTGCTACTGCTGTCTGGAAATTCTGAATACTGTTTTAACAAGGGACCCCGCATTTTCATTTTGCACTGAGCCCTGCAAGTCACATAGCCAGTATTGCCTATGGGCCTCATAAGTTGCTACTGCCCAAGTCCCATTGGCTAATAAAGGAAAAGAGAGAAAGAGAGACTATCAGGAAATTTGCAAAGGAAAAAATATATAACATAGAGAGCAATGGAAATAGAAAGGGAGAGGTGGGTGTAAGAGAAAAGCAAGGGGTCTCCAAAGAATCCAAGGGGCTCCTAGCAAAGAATGGTCCAAAGAACAGAAACTAGGGAGTCAAAAGAGTCCTTAACTGTTTAAATAAAGCACAACTGGTATTTATTGTATCAGTAATTGAAGACCTTATACAAAATCACAACTCGATTATGGAAGAGGATCTTACAAAAACTGCACTTCCATCAACCGAGCACGGAGATTTTGGTGTCCTTGATTTTTGCTATCCCCTGCTGCCTCTGGTCATCTACTCGGAACATCTGAATCACCCCTTCCAGAGTTCTATGTGGGTCTCCCATTTCTCACTTGTAACTCCCCTGATAAACCTTTTGTCTCCTAGCCCCACTTCCACTACCCACCACTACACACTCACATACACACACACAGTCACACTTGCTCACACTCTTGCTTTGGGCACTACTTGGGTTGACTGTATTCAAGTGTGCAAATCTTTCTGGAAAAAGTGAATGACTATTTGACCTAAGATGTGTTTCCCTATACCACATACTACCTTCTTTATCAAACCTGCCCCAATTCACTTTCCAAAAATTGTCTTTGGGATTCATCTATAGGAAACTTAATTAACCTTTTCAACCTCCCATAGCTTAGTGCTTCATATATCATTGGAACTTAACAAACATGAGATAGTTTGAATAATTGACACTTAATTGCAATTTATCAGGAACAGCTTTCCCTACCTTTTACTCTTCCTTTAAGAAAAGGCCTACCACCCAGTCTGCCATGTTCTCTCAGCAAGAAAAGCAATGTCCCTGGAGATGACAAACAGTTCCAGGAGCTTCAGTCCTCATATGCCAGCTCCTCTCTTCATGAGAGTAGAAAAGAATAGAGAAGCAACCTATTAATTCAGCAGAGATCCAATGCTTCCTTTCACAATGTCCTTGATTTTAATTTGCAGTGATTTCTCAAGTCACAGGTTAAGGGGCATGTTTGCTACTGTCTTGCTCCATGAAAATTGAGACGAAGGTAAAATTACATTGTTCCTTGCTTCTTTCCCCTTTCAGATGCTCTTTCTTTTCCTATTGTCATTCCAAATCCCCCATCTGGGCTTCATTCTTCCAATCTGGCTTACTGGGTGCACTTGATGGGCTCTCAGATATACAGCTGTACCTGCCTTTGGTTCCATGATGCTTAACTTTCCAAACACTTCCACATCTATCATTTCCAATGTTTCAATGAGACAGATAAGGCAGGTATCCTCATCATCATTTTTATTATTCTCAATCATTTTACATTTAAGAAAATGGAGACCCAAATAATTTAAATGAATTAAACATAATGAAAATTCAGACCTCTGATCCAGACCTTTTTGTCATTCATTTACTTGATTGATAATGCTGAAGGCAACTATGGCAAATATATGGTATTCAGGTTGCCACTTTCCACTCGGTATCCACTGTGGATATGTCAGTTCTCTTGTTCCTTTCTAAAGAGCCTAGAATGGCTCTGGGCAATCACTACCAACTTAACAGAGATGGCAAATGAGTTGATGCATATGTTTTCATTCTTGGCTAAGGGAAGGATGTCCCAAATCTTATGGGAATAGAAAATTCCTGCAAAGCAAAAGCCTTTGAAATTCCACAGAATAACTTCTTAGATGGAGGAGCATTAGAGGAAAATATAAGGGAGCTGATTTTAATGAGCGCCTAGGATTGGTCAGACTTTGTGTTAATCCTCATGAAAATTTGTAGAGGCATGCTACTTATGTCTGGTTTTCAGTGCGGGAAACCAAGGCTCAGCATTTAAGTCACTCTCCCAAATACATGATGGTGCATGTGACAGAGTCAGGCTTACACTCATTATCTGACCCAGAGGCTCTGATATAGATCTGCCCTCACCCCACCCCCTTCCCAGCCTTGAAAACTGAACTTTTTACTTTATTGCAATAGCATGTGTCTTAACATTAAAAAAGATTGGCTAGAAGAAGAAAGAAGGAGCAGAGGAAGTGATAAGTACAAGAATGACATCAGGCTTTGCACAGAAAAGGCATGAAGCCAGCATTCATTCTTGTTTTCCAACAACTGTGTATGTTTAGGTGCTACTCTGTACAAGCATGTGAATTAAACAACCCGAGTCCCAATTCTCTGTCAGTTTCCTTGAAGATACCCTTATAATAGCATGCGTATGTGTGTAACAATTTTCTCTTAGCTGCTCTACAACAAGCAGATGAGGATCAATGGTCATGGAAGAAGGAGGAGGACTAGAAAAGACTATCAGAGGCTCTATCGGCCAGCCGGTATCGACTGAACACTTTTTGAGTATCTTTCATTGTCCTGGGCACTGTGGGGGACCACAGAGAGTGTACGGCAGTGTCGCTTCTCTTTGAGGCATTATAATGAACTTAATTTCAAAGGCCTTAATATCTGATAGAAAAAGTTTGAATGCCTGCTTTAGGAAGATAATAGAATTACAAAAAGCTAGGAGTTGAAAGGGACCATATATTACTTGTGCTACATCCCTCCCTAATGGGACACGTAGATAGGATTGTACTTATATAGCCCCCTCCCCCGTTTTTCGCTGGCACTTCCACCCAGTGATCCTAGTTCCACCATGAGGGCAACTCAGAAAACCATCTTCCTACTTCTTGCATGAGTGCTGATATATTTGAGAACAGCTACTACGGCTTCCCTTAGCTGCCTCCTTCCCGTTGAAGCCACCACTCTTCCTTCAACCTTTCTCACAGTTAGGTTACAGAGCCCGCACCAGTCCTCCTCTGGATCCTCTCCGATTAGCCAGCTCCCTCCTTTAGTGTGACTGGAGAAGCAACCATAGTCTTCCAGGGGTGGCTGAGCTGGACAGAAGATGCTTTGCCATTGATTTCCAGCTCTGGACATTATACCCCTATCAACACAGGCTAATTTTGTGTTGATATTTTAGCCACTGTGTCATGCTGTTGGCGCCTATTGAACACATGCTTCCCTAAGTTTCATCAAATTATTTTATTCGGAATAGGTGCCAAGTTAAAGGCAAGCCAAGGAGATTTTTGAATATGGGACTTAGTCATGAGACTAACTAATTCTGGTTCCACTACTATTTGGCTATGAGTCCTTAGGGATGCCTCTACCCTTTTCTGGGTTTCATGTTAACCTCCTGGCAAAACGAGGCAGATGAACCCACATGATTTTTTAAGTCCCTTATACTAGTAAATTTATGAGTCTAGGCTATTTCATCTTCCAAGAGGGAAATTGCTTTTTTGAACCTAATGCAGGAATTTACATTTTTTCAGTTACATTTCTCCCATATATTCAGTATGCTTTGGCTTAGTGTTCTAAGCTTTTGAAATCTTTTCAAACCATGATCCCATAACCGAATGATTTAGGTCTTGTGCATCACGGTATTTTAATGGTAACAGATAAGCCATTTAATAATCTCTTTTAAAAGATTGCCTTCCTGAATTTTGGTCTTGTGCAGACTTGATTCCCTAACTCAGCCAATTCCTTGCTACTAATGTACCTGAGTTTATTAGCTGGAAGTTTTCTTTACACTTTGCCATATTGGTGAAAGGATAATTACAATTATGTCTTGAGTGTCCAGGAATAACTCCTCTCCACTGTCCTTAGTTCCACTGAGTTCATTGATTGAGACCAATACCCCATCTACAAGTTCTTTTAGCAAGCATGATGGACATTTTATCACTTAATTTTTGGCCGTTGAGCATTCCACTCCCATCTTGTTTTTTGGGAATTCCCCCATTGTACATACTATTGGTACATACTATTGGCGGGTTGCAGTGCCATGCCTCCCACTATAGAAGCCAAAGGTGAGAGGTCTCTCCCCTCAGCATCCCATGGCAGGCAGGGTAGAGGCACATGGCCTAGTTATGACCGATTGGATATGTCTGTACTGGGCTTTGAGTTTCGACCAAGTGTTACAAAGATGAAGGGATGTTTAGGGTGAGTTCTCAGCAGCTGTTATGGTTTCCGTGGGTAGCTGCAGCTGTCTCCAGCATGATGGAACCATTTGGTAAGTACCAAATGGTTCCTATTATAACATAGATGTTATATTTCCTGCTTTCTGATCCTGAAGAGTCAAATAGGTCTTGCCATTTTCCAACCCTAGATCTGCATTGTTTCAGGTTTAGGAAACTCCTTACCTTTTCAATATGTTCCTCCTATCGTTAAGATAGTCACTGTAAGAATGCTGGCAACAAAGAACTCTGAGAAATGCAGTCCTGTAGGCACTGTAGGATGTACAGTTACAGCCACTGCCTTCCAAGGACATTTCTTCCTGAACAAAATCATGGCTGTGAAACACTGCCTGTATCTGCCATCCTTGGCCTCCCAGACTGACCTGCCCCGTTATGAACCTTGGTCCTTCTCAGACTTGACATTCCCAAGTCAACCCATCTCTGGCTTTTTCTTCACGCTCTCTATTTTCTCCCTCTCTGCCTTGGTCCTGATCCAACAATGCTCTCAGGTTTGAGTCAGCTTTCTTCCAGGTTCTTTTTTCTGTTTCTCAGTTACTTTCTTTCCAAGCAACTAGGGTTTTGCAAGAGGACAGTGTGCTCTTCCTTTGGTCTGGATAAATTCTTCTCTCTCCAGTATCCCATCCCTTGGTGAAATCAGCCAGTTGCATGGTTATAAATACTAACTCCTTGCCAGTGACTCCCTAATTTATATGTGCCGTTCTGAACTTTACTCTGAATTCTAGAATCACATTCCCAACTGCTTCCTTGAGAATTCCAATTGGATATCTAGCAGGTCTCAAACAGAACATATCCAAAATTAACCACATGACCTTTGCCCCTAATCTTGCTCCTGCCAACTGCCACCATCTCAGTTAATGGCACTTTATCTTTCACTTTTCTCAGGCCAAACACCATGGAACTATCCTTGACTGCTCTCGTTCTCGCATACCCCACAGCCAATCGATATGGAATTTTTGTTGGCTGTATCTTCAAAAATACATCCATAATCTAATTTAAAAGCTCCACAAAATGCCATTAGATTTATTTCAAGGTTGATTACAAGTTTACTTGGTAAAACAAATAAATAAGACAAATTCATATGCAAGAGAAGATCAATGGAAAGTGGTGATGTTTAGTTTTGTGTCACCTTGGCTATTGTACCCAGTTATTCAATCAAATACTATTCTAGGTGTAACTGTGAAGACAGTTGCTAGAGGTAGTTGACATCTCCATCTACAAAGAGTTGATTTCAAGTAAAGGATGCTATCTTCAATAACGTAGGTGGTCCTCATCCAATCAGTTGAAGGTCTAAAGAGAAAAAGCTGAGGTTTTCCAGAGAAGAAGAAATTCTGCTACAAGACTGTGGCAATAATTCTTGCCTGAGTTTCCAGTCTGTTGGCCTGCACTATAGATTTTGCAGATATTGGCCTTGCCACAATCATGTGAGTTAATTCCTTAAGATAACTCTCTTTATATCTAAATATCTATTTATCATCTAAATATGTATTTAAAATTATGTTTGTTGTTGTATTCATGCACAGATCCACACTGCTTTCATTATAAAGGCTTTATCATATGCTCTAATATCTAGATGGGTTAATATCCCTTGCAGCAGTCAGGGTTTGCCAGAGAAACAAAACAAATAAGAGATTTTATATATTCTCTGGAGCAGAGTTTCTGTTGAGGGTGATGGAAAAGCTTTGGTAACAGATGGTGGTGATGGTAGCATAACATTGGGAATGTCATTAACACCACTGAATTACAGATTTGAATGTGGTTGAAAGGGGAAATTTTAGGTGGTATATACGTTACCAGAATACAAATAAACAACAACAGCACAGGACTGTACAACAAAGTGAACCCTGATGCAAACTATGGACTCTAAGTAATAAAAACATTATATTCTTTTATCGATTGTAACAAAGCTACCCCACTAATGCAAAGTGCTAATAAGAGGAAAAACTGTGCATGTGAGGGGTGGTATATGGAAACTGTATTTTTTTAATGAAATTTGTCTCTAAATGGAAAACTTTTCTCAGAAAAAAATAAATAAAATATTTTAAAAATTACAGAAACGGAGAAGAGATTAGTGTCTGTGAAGGAGTAAGGTGTGTGGAGGTGTGAGAATAGTGGGTGCGGCTAGAAGAGGACAAATAAGGAAACTTGTGGTAATGGAACTGCTCTGTATCTCAACTGCTTCAATATCAATATCCTGGCTGTGATAGTTTAGTATAGTTCTCCAAAACATGCTACTATTGGAGGAAACTGGATGAACAGTGCAGGGGATCTCTGTATTATTTCTTACAATTGCATGTGAATTTACGATGACCTCAAAATAATTTTTTTTTTTCAAAGTTAGTTTTCTTTTATTAGAGAACTGGGAGTAAATTTTTTTTTTTAATTAAAAAGGGTAATTACTATAATGGATTGGAATGCATAAAATATTTCAAACTCCATGAGTTTTGAAAAAAGCACGGTCCTTTGGAGGATGTTAGCATAATGCTCGTCATTCTGAAAACTAGTAAAATAAAGGAAAATAATCAAGCATTTATCTGCCTTTTCTGTTTAAAGTATATGTCAAGTTAACCAAACATTTAATGATGGAAAGTATCTCTTTATCGGATTTTACAGCAAAGAAGCAGGGAATGATATGATTGTGCTATCACTTGTTTGCAATCTGAATGAAATCATGCATCTGAGCAATGCCCCTCCATGTTTTCTAATAATATCAGGTGAAAAGCTGAGGGGGTCTTCATGTGGGATGAGGGTAACAACACCTGAATCCACTGATCAATCTTAACATCTCCCAAAAGAGCCACACTCTGACAATAAGTGGCTCCCTATGAAAATACACACCATTATCTATGAGGTATTCTTGCAAAATAAAATCAAACTGAATCTTATCAAGGATCTAAATCTTATTGCCAGTTTATGGGGCTATTAGGTGACAAAGAAATAAGTTAACCCCACAGGATGCATTCAGCAAAGCCCAGACGTGGGCAAATCTATAACACTAACAATCTGGTTTCTTTAAAAATAAATTTAAGAAAAATAAAAAGGGAGAGAGACCTAGTTAGGTTAAAAAACCTTAGAAGACATCAAAAGTTGCAAAGCATGGACCTTTCTGAAAACTAATTTCAAAAATTGCAAAAAAAAAAATATTATAACACAATAAAGTAAATTCGAACACTGATTAGGTATTTGATGCAAAGTGATTATCGTTAAGTTTTTCAATTGAGAAAATGGCAATGTGGTTATGTTTTCAAAAACAGTCTTTAACTTTTAGATACACATACTGAATTATTTATGGATTACTATTTACTTTCCACTAATCCAATGGTGGCAGGGGGAAATGCCTTGGTGTAGAGACAGCAAGGTATGCCATGAGCTGAAGCTTGTTGATGGGTCCTCACTCTACTTCTGTGTTTTCTCTATTTTTGCATTGTTTGAAATTTTTCATAATAAAATATTTTAAAGGTATGTCCAGAAGCCTTCTACTTTTCACTGCCTTTACTGCTAACTTCCTGGTCCAATCGACCACCATTTCTTATCTGAAGCATCGTGGGATAATTCTAACTGATCTCCTGGTTCTACGCTTGCTTTCCTTCCACCCCTTTCTAACACAGTAGCCATGGCAATCTTCTAAAACCCAAGTCAGAGCCCACTGTTGCTCTAATCAAAACAGTCCTCGTGTCACTCGGAGGAAAAATGAAAATCCTTACACCAGCATACAAGGGGCTCTGCACCATCTGCTCCCAGCCCCCCTCAGAGCCACTGCAGGCCTGAACTCATTTAATTTCCATACTATTCCCCATCTGATACGACAATTCCAGGTTTGCAGGTTTTCCTTTGGCCTTTCCAGTTTGAAGGTCCCTGTCTCTGACTGGAGGAAAAGGTAAGTAGAGGAGGTGTTTAGCATTCTGCCGTGGTCCTCTCCTAGGGTTATTGTCAGACCATCTCCATCCAAGCAGGATGCCTGAGGCTTCTTTGTTCTAATACCTACACCAGGCAAAGCTTCAGAATCTCTGTTGGTTGTTTGCAGCACTTTTGAGAGTATCCGTCTGCTTTGGTTGCAGCCGGGCACACAGAGTCCCCAAAGGTTTGTTGTACAAATGTTTTGTTTCTCCTTGCTCACATGCCCTCCTATCAATGTTTTATCCTTGGCCTTTTGCAATCCCAGCTTGTCAGAGAGCTCTCTGACACTACAATCCTTACTGCCACAGCATTTCTTCCCTTATTGCCATTGTCCATAATTGTAGAACCATGCTTTCACTTTTCAGAAACTCCCATCCTGTAAGAACCCTGTGTGCTCTTGGAGTCTCTGGCCATGGGAAAATCCCTGGCCTTTCTTTTAACTTTGTACAGTTTACTTCCCAGGAAAGAGAATTAAATATTTTTGGATCAGCCAAATATGTACCAGGCAGTGTGCTTGTTTGTCACGTACATCATTTCATTAAATTCTAACAATAGTTCTATTAGGCGTTTGTGCCTCATTTAAAAAAAAAAAAAAAGGACATGGAATTCAGAGAGTTTCATTAAATGATTGAAGGCCAGGTATACATCAGTGGAGGGATAATAATTCAAATGCAAATCTTGGGTTCAAGATGCAAATCGTTAAATGGTATACTTGCAGAATCTATTTCAATTCTATTAAAAAAAAAGATTTCATAGCCCCAGTCTTCCTACATCTCATCTCATCACCGAGCATGTTTTCCCATTAGTCGGTCCAGAATAATAATTCCACCTCACTATCTCCTTGTTTCTTTTATCATCTGAGAGAATAAGCCTATTATCAATGAAAAATGACAAGGACTTACATGACATTCTGCTTCTCGCAGAATTGGGCTTCTAGCAGCTCTTGGCATCGCTGAAATTCCTCCTTACTCCTGAATGTCTATCTGATGATATAGATTAAGAAGGTATCAGCTGTGTCTTTGGACTGGGGGTGGGGAGAGTATAGAATACTTGCATGGTATTGAATCTGTTCTCTTTTAAAAACAGAATCAAGCCTTTCCCACTGGACATCGTTTCTCTCCCATGAATAGCTATTCTATGGCATATTCGTTTGATCCTTATTCTCACAACCTGTTCGATGAGAATGGACTTACATCCCCATTCCCAGTTAATTTTAGCTTAAAAACAGATATCTGCAGTGTTCAGTCTTTAGAGGTAGGCAATGGAAAGAGTGCTAGACTCTGAAAATCTGAGTTGAATGATAATAGCTAAATTTTACTGAGCACATACTATAAGCCAG
The DNA here is from genome assembly GCA_029593785.1 of Cabassous unicinctus. Classification (NCBI taxonomy): domain Eukaryota; kingdom Metazoa; phylum Chordata; class Mammalia; order Cingulata; family Chlamyphoridae; genus Cabassous; species Cabassous unicinctus. The sequence continues at coordinate 19,758 of JAQZBX010036029.1, forward strand.
GCACAGCACTATGGACTTTTCACCAGTCAGCTTATTTGAACCACACCACAAACCTACAAAGTAAGGAACCGCTTTACAGGTGAAAAACTGGAGAGCTGTAGAGGCTAGACAGTGCTGCCAGTGTAGCATAGCTAGTGAAGCCAGGATTCAGATTCCTGCAGTGTGAAGCCAGTGGCCAAGTTCCTAACCAGCACTCTCTACTTACCTCAGTCAGTTAGCAGACTGCTCCCTGGGTCGAGTCACTTAACTTCTCTAACACTCTTTAAATGGAGATAACAATTGCCTCATCAGCAACGAACAGGAAACCATTCAGGTCACTTAAAAGTCCTTCGTGAATATAGTGGATTACCATGGAATGAAACTGGCAAATACCAATACCAATAAAAATAAAAATAATATAATAATATGTATTTGATAGAATACTATGTGCCAGCACTATCTTTAGCATTTCATATGCGTGATCTCATTTATCAAATAAACATGAAACATATGGAGAGAGTAGCAGTATTACTTAACATTTTAGAGATGAGAAAACAAATAAATAAAAGTGATACATAATGTAGCAGTATAATACAATATAATATAACCCGATAATAACATAAGATGTAACAAATTACATAACATAACATATAAAATTATGTAGAGAAATTCACGTATATAACTGATGGCAACCCTTTAGAGAACTCCTAATGGGAGCAAGTAGTGTTGACTCTTCTTTAACACTTGCATGAACTCATTTTTCCCAAGAGAGTCACAGTAGCAGGAGAGAGAGAGAGTGACAGGTGCTTCTGCCCCTCCCCACCTGCCAGTCCTCAAAGCTCTGTATATACCCACACATAGACCCACACACTGTTGGACACACGCTCTGTCATCTCTCCAGGAAGTATTTCAGTCAATATCAGAACTCATTTTTGGTGACAAGATATACAGACTTAGGGTTTCATTAAGTAGTGGAGCACTCTGTGAAGCATGTGCACTTTTGTTTGAGCCAGAGAGATTGCAGGCAAAAGGTAGGATTTACTTGGTCAATGAAACAGATTAAAGGACCTCCAGGATTGGGACCCTGTCTCTAGGGTTTTTTTTCCCTTGTGCCTTGCAGAAATGCTACTAAGGTCCCAGCATTTGAGAGGCAGGAGGTTGAGCAGGAAGGGGTGGGCTGGGGGCCCAGTGGCTGCAAGCAGGGATCCAGCCTTCAATAGACTACTTTCCCTGAGAAAGGGGATAAAGTCAGAGGCTTGGGTAGTTAAGAATAGGACACCTTCTCTCTGCCTCCAAAATACAGATTGCCAACAGAATTTTCCAGGCTTCTGGTGAGACCTGGTAATAACTTGTCAAATCCTCTTGAAAGCAAGACCATTGTGACAATAGCAGAAGCTTTGGTGTGTATCCAGTGACATCAGACCTACAGGGACATCACAGTTAGAAGGGTAAATGCACGTGTGTTTGCAGAGAATGGTCATTTTCACACTGTGAAGGAAACAACCAAAAAACATCTCCTAGTCAGAATCTGACTGTGTTTTCCTTCTACCCTGACATTTCTCCACCTTTTTCACTTGGTAACTCCCCATTCATTCACGTCATTCAATCATTCAGCAAACATTTATTCCTCAACTCTTCTCTATGAACGCTTCTCTGAGTCCCTGCTCTGGACTAGAGACTTTTCTTCATCCCTTGTAGGGGTCTTGATCATAGCCCTCTCCACCTGGAGTTCCATTGAGGGTTTACTTGCCTGTCTGCCTCTTTGGACTATGAAATCCTGAAGAACATAGAAAGCATCTTATCTCCGTATTCCCAGCACCTGGTCTGCCCAGCACCTGTCAGGTGTGTCATTCAGTAGGGTTGAGCGCATGTTCAGTATGAGAGTCCCTTAGGCATCAGAAACAGCTGGCGAATCTTAGGTAAGTTCCTTTACATAGTTTGTGCCTAAGTTCACTGGGTAGATCAATGCTCACCTTGAGGGGACAGGTTCCAGGATTCAGCTCTCTCTTTACTTTATCTGGAAGGGTTTCAAGTTCCAATTCCTGCAGCTGCCCGCATGGAGTGGCTTCCCCCTTGTCCACTGCCTCTCTGCCCATTCCTATTATATTTTGGGCCTCTGCCTACTGGTTCCTGTATCGTTGAAGTTCTGGAACAAAGACATTGAGCTAAAATGGGATGGCAATGAAGAATGGTACTGAATCTAGGGTTTATCAATTAGAACTCCTAATTGCAAGAAACTAGAAAAGGACCCTTGCTGATATAAGAACACAAGAAAATTCATGTAAGAACAAAAGGCTACTCAAAAGATCTCCTGAGAGGCTATAATAAAAAAGAAAAAGGCATGAACAAAGGAGGCCACACAACAACCAGGACCCAGAGACAATTCTGTACAAAACTAGCCAAGGATGCCACAGCTAGTGCCACTGCACAATGGCCCCAGAGTTGCCATTGCCACCACTGCAGACACTGAACACCCGAAGCTGCCCTGCTGCCCCTGGAAACTAGGCATTGCCACGGCTCCAGCCACTGTCTGGTGCCCATGCCACAGAAGGGCTTCCCTTGTCCCTCCTTCTTGGAATCACTAGCTCCTAATCAATGAGCAGAATGTGTTGTCCTGACCAACCAAATCATGCCCACCCTCCAGCTGCAGGGCTCCTTGGGCAAGAGAGCACATGTCACATCCAGCTCCCCAGCGCCACTAAGTATCTTAGTTTGGCGTATTTTCCAGATAATGGAAGGCAATCCAGTTGCTAGACGGCCCCTGCAATATATAAATTAAAATGACAAATGTCCACCATCTGAGCCTGGAATTCACTCACACTTAAGTAATTTGAATTGCACAATCATCCTCCAATGTACATAGGAGGTATCTTATCACCACTTTATCGATGAGGATATTCAGCATCTAGGTAAAGTCATTTATACAAGTTAGAAGAAAAAAAAGGAACCCGAGCTGCCACTCATACCTGAGTCTTTATATTTACAATTCAGTAGTTTTTCCATTAAATTGGGATCTTTCATTTTTAAATCTTTTAAAAATAACACTCATTATATTTATCTCATTACAAAGGAAATGCATTATAAATGCATAAAACAGAGAAAAGTGTAAAGAAAAAACATCACTAGTAATCCCACCATTCACAGATAACGATGGTTATGTTTTCCAATAATTTTATATGTATATTTATTTGCATATACATATATATATATATTTTAATAACTATTGATTAGATTTTTCAGTGCATGGCTTTCTGTAGCTTCCAATTTTCAGTGAATATTCCGCAAACATTTTCACTGCTGATTAACATTATATCACAATACTCTTTTCCAAAATATAGATGCATGGTAACCTACTCAATCAGTCCTTCATTACTGGCAATAATTTCTTTCCCTACTTTTGTATAGAAACAAGATGGTACTGAGCATCCTTGTGCTTGTACCTCCTGGTACAACACGACGTTCTTGTGCATCATAACACCTGTCTATTGTGACATCCTTAATATAAATGTCTAAAGTAGATTTGCTTATATCGAACAGTGCTACCTTGCCTGTGGAATGGGTCTTTATTTAGCACAGACTTGTGTGGACCCCAGAAAGGACAAAATCTGAATGACAAGACAAGCAATGGCCTGTGAATTCAGTAGGCTGACAGCTGTATGATACCTTGTGTAAGGAGGATTAGTAATCTACGACTCCCTAATCCAGCTTCCAGGCTCGTCCTCAAGCAAGAGCCCCACAAGAAGGAAGACGGAATTGCTGAGGCGTCTCAGTAGCTCGCGCTCACGGAGATTCTTCTCTTTTACTTGACTTTCTTGATAGATTAGATCCTGAACATCCAGCCCACTATCTCCCTCACAGAGTCTGACAGAAAAAAAAAAATAGCTAATGAGCCTGATGGAAAGAACAGTCAGCATGTTTGTGATTTGTGATCAGTTGTTTGTGCGAATCATATATTATGACTTTATGACAGAAGTTGTTACATCAAAATACTTACCCAGTGTGCATTTCAGATGTGAAATACTTTATAGATATCCTAATGCCTGATAGAGCCACTCCTGCTTTTACTGATTAATGTTTGCATGGCATATCTTTTTTCATACTTTCACTCTGCCCATGTCACTGTAGTTGAAATGAGTTTCTTATAGACCCATTTGGTTGGATGATGGTTTTTGTTTTAGTTTTGGTTGATTAATAGCACTTTATCATGCTCTGTCTTTTAATTGGTATATCTAGTCCATTTCCATTTAAGGTAATTATTGATATGTTAGCATTTAAGCCTGCCATTCTGTTACTTTTTTCACTTATTTCCTCTGTTTTCTCCTGTTTCCTCTTTTTTTCTGCTGTTTGTTATTTCTGTTTCTTTTTTCTTAACTTCCTGTGAATTACTTGAACATTTTTTCGGATTCCATCTTCTATCTTCATTTATTTAGAGTATATTTTCAGTTGTATAGTTTTTCAGCATATTGCTTTTTATAGTTTCCTTAGTGGTTTCTTTTAACACTCCTCTGGTATTGGCATTTTATCACTTGAGTGAAATGCAGAAATCTTACATCCATTTAGGTTCCTTTACCCTCCCCAATTTTTAAATACAATAGTCTTA